>QJOA01000220.1:0-92355 GCA_004155915.1 Monosporascus sp. CRB-9-2 | reverse complement strand
ATTTTTTTTTTTTTTTTTTTTTTTTTTTTACGTTTATTTAAATTTTTTTCGTTTTTCGGTATTAATAATTATTATATCCGTTATTATAAAAAGTTTTATTAAAATTTTAATCTTGTCGAAGTTATAAATATCCTTTTTTACGATACCGTATTTTGCGATAATAATCCGAATAAGCTTAAATTATTTGCAAAATATTTCTAGATTTTCGGATAAAACCTGTTAATAATTAATCTTTCGATTTAAACGTATTGAAAAAGTTTTTTATCATTTAACAAAGTTCGATGTTTAATTAATCCCGACGCATTTTATAACGTATTAAGCAAGCAATAAATTCGCTATATTTTTAACGTATTAAAGCCGGATAAAAAACGTTCGCGTATTTAAGTCGAAAATTCGGTCGATAATAGATTTTTTTTCGGTTAACGTTAATTTCTGCGAATTAAAAGTAATATTAATTCGGGCATATCTACCGTTAAAACGGTATATTAATGTAAAATACGAAATTTTATCAATAAAATTAAACTTTTTATAACTAAGTTTCGGGGTTTCTTTTTTGTTTAAATAGCTAGGTTTATTTTCGCTTTTTTTGTAAAATGTTCTATAACGTTGGTGTTGAAAAAATAAACGATTGAAAATAGGTAGTTGGAATGGCTAAAAAAGTGTCTTGCCCGTTCGTATATCTTGCTTGTATATATGGAACGTTATAAATAAAAATATTAAACTTTCGTATTTTAAAGGTTATAATTATAAAACTTTATTAATATATACTTTATAATTTTATAAAGCTATATAATAACTTTTAAATTTTTTATAAAGATTACGGTAAGTTATAATTAATTTTTTATATTATATCATTTTTTATATTTGGTTTTTAAATAAATAGAAAAACTATTAAATTATTATTACTTAAAACGGAATTTTGATATCTTATATAACTTTGGACGCTTTTTAAGATTACGACGTTACTTTTTTAATATCGGTTAAAAATAATTAATATAGCTTATATTTCTTTTTATAACGTATTACACTATTAAACGGTCCAAACTAATAAGCGGACCGTTTTTTAGCACATCGTAACAACAAATCTAAATAATATAACCATAACATATTAAATCAATTCAAATTAATCGGATTCTTTTTTGCTAAACATATTTATAGCTTTTTAATAAATACGTACATTATATTTAAACTTATTACAGACGTTATATTTTCGTTCCTTAATTTTAACCATTTTACGATTATTATTTGTAACCGTTATTAACTGTATTTTTTTACTACCTCTTTTGTCGCCCAAAAAAGTTTATCTCCTTTATATAATAAATGTTTTTTCTTTGTAAAAACGTTTATTTTTAATTTCTCGACGTCTATTTAAAACGTAATTCGTTTCGCGTAATTAAGTACTTTTTCTTTCGAAAAAAGTAACTTCGTATAAAAATAATAAATTATTTTTTATTAAAAAGTTAACCAATTTGACGATTTTTATTAAAGAACTGCCTTAACAAATTTTTATCTTTTTTTATAAATAACGTTTTTATTTTATTACTTTATTAATATTTTTAAAGGTTTTTACGGATAAAAATTAAATAAAACCGGCGGAAGTTAACGGGAAAATAATCGGCATAAATATAATTTAAAAAAGTTCGAATTCGGAAAAAACGTAATTAAAATGAAATAAAATAAAGCTAACTTTTATAAATCCAAATTTAATATTATTAAACGTTATAATAATTTTAAACGCGTTATAAAAACCGGTAAAAAGGTTTTTTTAGTAATAAAAATATAATAACGTTATATTAAGGTTTTAATATATAATAAATAAACGTGATTTAAAATAATAAAATAAAATACGTTAAAAATTAAAAATTAATACGAAATATATACGGGTATATAAAATATAATAATATCATAATTAACATAATATTTTTCGAATTTTATCAAATAATAATTTTCGTGGCCGTCGAAAATAAAAAAAACGTTTCGAACCTTTCGTACGCGTCCGAATATATTTATCAAAATATTAAATCTATTTTAAACTTAATTTATTTATTATCCAATTATTATTATTTAATTCAACTTTTTAATCGGTTATTAATAATAAATTATCGTAATATTAAAACTTAAAATAATGTTTTTCTGCTATAATAATAAATAACGATATAATTTAATTTAAAAAATTAATAATTTAAATAATTATAACTTATTTTTTATTTTCTTATTACGTTTATTTAAATTTTTTACGTTTTTCGGCATTAATAATTATTATGCCCGTTATTATAAAAAACTTTATTAAAAATTTAATCTCGTCGAAGTTATAAATATCCTTTTTTATAATACCGTATTTTGCGATAATAACTTAAATAAGTTTAAATTATTTACGAAAAATTTTTAAATTTTCGAATAAAACCCGTTAATAATTAATTTTTTAACTTAAACGCGTTTAAAGTTTTTTTTACCGTTTAACAAATTTTAATAATTATTTTTTTTTCGGTTACCGTTAATTTTTACAAAAAAATTAATATTGGTTCGGGCGTATTTATTATAATATCGGGCCTTTAAAGTCGTTAAAATAACTTTATATATAAAACTAATTTTTGTATAATTAAATTTCGAGTTTCGTTTTTTAAACTAAATAACTAGGTTTATTTTTTCTTATTTAATAAGTTATTCCATATTATTAATATTAAAAAATGAGTAATTAAAGGTAAGTAATTAAAATATTTGCAAAATTAATCCGCTTACTGGTTTAAACCGTTTAATAATATAGTGTAACGGCAGCCGCCACCAGGATCAAACCGTAAGGCTGGCAACCGTCACATGGGACTGACAGCTGCCACACGAACTAGCCACCTGCTACACAGAAAATAGAAATATTTATAAATCTTTACGCACTTCGCGATTTTGTCTTTCTTTCCTTTTTTTCTTTAGTTTAAAATCTTCGTTTATAACGTTAATAAACTAATTATCATGTTATATTTCGCTAGCCGTAATATTATTCTAAGCTTATTCCCTTCCTTACTAGCCTAGCAATTAATAAAAAAAGGTACTATATTTTTTTTACGTTAATACGTAACGACAAAAAATAACGCGTTCCAAACCAGACCTAAAATTAAGACCTAGATTAATTAATATTAAAACTAGATATTTGTTAGGAAAGATTACTTATCAGTTAATCGACGTTTAAAACGATTTAAATTAATTAAAGGTAAAATTAAAAATATAAAAAACGAAATATTTTTTTAAAACCTAAACCAAAGTACGGAAAATGACGTATCGTAAAACAAAACCGAATCCGTAAAGATAAAAGATTTATTAAACCAAAACCAAAATTATTAAAACCAAAATTATAATTATTTAAAACCCGATTCCGATAAGTAACTGATCGACAAGATGGCTAACGATAACCAGAATATTTAGGGAGAATTTTAAAAATTCCGTAACGAAATCGTTTGCTTTTAGGCTAAATAAAGTTATTATTTCCTTATTTTTTTAACGATACCGACCGCCCTTACCGAAAAAATATAATTAATAATATTTTCGGTAATATTAATATATTTCGCCCTATTAAGATGATAATATAGTTTATTTTCCGTAAGTTCGTAAAAATTAATGGTACGAATTTTAACTATAACCGAAAGGAAAAAGCTTACGTTAATGACCTAACTAAGTTCAGCGGTAACAAAATTAAATTTAACGTTTAAATCCGTAAAGTTATAAATAAATTCGAAGTAAATAAACCGACTTTTTGAAACGAAAAAATTTATATAGTTTACTTAATAAGCTTTTTTTAAAAAAAAGGCCGAATAAATAATTAAAATTTATTACCGATTAATTACGTAACTTTTTTTTTATATAACCAAAATAATTTAAATGTTAAAATTATTATATTATAATCCGAACCAAGCTTCAGTTATTAAAAAGATTTTCCGTACTTTTACCTTTAAACTTAGTAAAAATTAAAATATTTACGATTTTATTTTTAAATTTAACGCTTTTATTTAAAAGGCCAAAATTATCGAAAACGAATAGAAATAAGTTTTGTAAAAATATATTTTTTTAAATTTCGATTTATATTTTTTTAAAAATAGCCGTAATTTTAACGTTATTTACGAAAAATTTTGTAACCGTATCGTTATAATTACTTATAATAACTAATTTACTTATAAAAAGCGTTAATAAAAATGTAAATTTTAATTATATAATTTTAATAAACCGAAAAATAAAAATAAAAAACCCCGTTCGAATAATAATCCCGGTAAATCGAGGATTTCGGGTAATACCGGCAAGCCTTTATCGGAAGTTAAGAAAAAAGTTTATTAAAAAACCGGTACGTATTTTAATTATGGCAAGACGGGATATAAAGCTGGCAACTACCCCGATAAAAAAAAGATCGTTACGGTAAAGATAATAAATAATTCGTTTAATTCTAACGAATCGAAAAAAAAGTAAAACCGTTAAAAAATTCCTTGATAATTGTTTTTATGTTAATAATAACGGAAATAAGTAACCTTAAAAAATATAAAACGTTTATTAAAATTACGTAAATCCAAATAAATAAAATTAATTTACGTATTACTGCTTTTTATAATATCGAAATATAAACCCGAATTTTCGTTAACTTTTTTTTCGTTAAGTAAGCAAAAAAGTAATTATAAATTCGTATTATCCGGTTAAAAAAATTAATTTAATTATAGGATTACCGGAAGCAATTTGCCGGTTAAATAAAAGTTTAAATAATTATAATATTCGAAATTAACGGATAACGTTTTCCCGATTAGGTTTTTTAAATTATAAATATTAAATACGACATTTTCGTCGGTTTCGACTAAATAGAAAAATATAGTTTATTACTGGATTACAAAAACAAAAGTATTATTTAACCCGATAACTTATTAACTTTGGCTAAGTTCTTACCGGCGATTAAACTTTTAACCCGATATTTGTTGGACGGATACGTTAACCTTAAAGTTTAAAAAAACGTTTATTATTATAACCGCGTTATGAAAAAGGTTAATAAGTAATACCAGATTTTCCGACGTTTATAGAAAAAACCCGAAAACGATTTTACCTTAATACCCGTACTTGTTATTTCGTTAAATATGGTAAATAAAAAAGATATACCGGACGTATATAATATTAAGCTAATTATTTCCGTTATAAAAATTGCTAAAAATAACGTAATTATCGTTTCGTTAACGAATAAATTAAAAATAAATTTCCGTACGGAACGATAAAGTAAATAACCGTTACTTTAAGAAATTTTTTTTTTTAAAAATAAAAAGTCGAACGTTATAATAATAACCGTTTTGAAAAATTAGAAAATATATAATGGTTAAAAAATTTCTTTTTCCAAAAATTAAAATTCGGAATACGTAAAACAAATTCGGAAGTTTTTATTAAAACCTTTCGTTTACCTGAAAGGATTTTTTTTTATTAAAAAAAGTTAATATCTTTTTAAATTTTCGACCTGGTTATAACGTAATTTTAAAACTCGACCGGCCGATACCCGCTTTTAAACCTTTTATTTATAAAACGTTTATTTAATACTTTCCGTTAAAAAAAATAATAAATAAATTATCAAAAATAAATTTTATTAAATTATATATATAAAAAAACGCCGCCTTAATCCTATTTGCCTTAAAACCTTATTTATCGGAACGCCGGTTTTGTATTAATTACTGTCACGGCCAGCGAAATATAGCATGGTAGCTAGTTTATTGGCGTTATAGACAAAGATTCCAAGGTGAAGAAAAGAAGGAAAAAGGAAAAGAATGGCCACTTGTGCGACAGACCTAAATAGGCCAAGGGCTGCGCTGCCATCAGCTGTACAAAAGTGGGGTCTGACGTGCCCCAGCTGCCAGTGCCGTCACAATTACTGTTAAAAAAAATTAATATTTAGAAAATTATCTTATTTTAACCTTTTTATTTAACGGTATTATATTTAATTATTAAAACGTTAAACGTTTTATTAAAATCGATATTATTTAGGCATTTTATAAATTTCGTATCGTTATTAAGTCGGAATATTTAATAATATTTAAAACCCGTTAAAAAATGTTTTAATAAAAAATATTTTTATTTAGATTAAAAATAGGTTTTATTTACTAATAATTATTTATTAATGCCTAATTATATAAACTTTTCGATTATTACGTAAACGTTTACGTTAATAATGTATTAATTTATTCTGGTTCGGAAAAAAAATATTAGGAATATTACGAAAAAATTATTTATCGGTTATATAAAATTAATTTTTAAAAAGATATTAAAAAATTCCGGTTTAACGTTAAAAAAATAGATTACCTTGATATTATTATAAAAACAGGCGTAAATATTTTTATTAATTTAATTAAAATTAAGGTAATTTAAAAATAAAAATTCGAAAATTTTAATAATTATACCGTAATCCGTTTATTTATAGAATTTTATAATTACGTACAAATATTTTGTTATTATAAAAGCGGCATAACCGAATTATTAAACCGTTTATTAAAAAAAGATACTTTTTTTATAATAAAATTTAAATAAAAAAAAGTTTTCGAAAAAATAAAACGGTTTGTTTATAAAGCCCCAATTTTAGTTTTTTTTCGACCTGGCCGACCGACCAAAATAAAAACAAACGTATTCCGTAACGTAACTAAAAATATTATTTGGTAATAATAAAAAAATAACAAATAAAAATCCGTAAAATATTTTTCGAAAATTATAACCTTAATAAAAAAAACGTATTTTATTTAAAACCGAAAATTATTTGCCGTAATTTAAATTTTCCAATATTACTACCTTAAATTCTGGAAATAAAAGTTTTTTATTATTACCGATTACCAAACTTTATTATATTTTACGAATAAACGCGTTTTTTTTACGCGTTAAATTTAATAAGCCGATTTTCTTTTTAACTTTAATATTACTTTTTAATATTAACTTGGCAAAGAAAATGTTACCGTAAATACTTTATTACGAAAAACGGTAAATTTGTCTATAATTAAAGCCCGAAAAAAAAGAAATTAGGTTTTAATTTTATTAAAACGATTAAATTTTTTTGTCGTTATTATTAATAAAATACTAACTAAGGTACGAATCGAAAATATTTTATAAAATATTAATTTAATCCATTTTATCCGTTACGAAAACGAAATATAAAACTTAAATAAAAAGGATAATAAATTAATAATACCCGAAAAAATAATTAACGGTTACTTTTTTTTCGTATTATATTAATCCGCGAAATTTATATACTTAAACTATTTACGTACTTTAACCAAAATAAAATAATTAAAATATTAATATAAAAATATATTTAATTCCGGCTTAAATAAAATATCCGATAATATATTCGAAATTATTATAATTATTATCGAAATAAAACGTTTCGAAATAAAACCCCGGAATTCTTTTACCTTTTTTTTATTCCGAATAATTTTAGAATTACGTTGTCGTCGACGGAAAAAATATGCTAAAAAACCGTTACGGTTATAATTATATATAAACGTTTATTAATAAATTTAACAAAATTATAATAATTTTATTAAATAAAAAAATTAATATTACCGAAATTTTGGTTAACCGATATTATCGATATTTATATTATTTTTTTAAAATATTCGTTATTTAAATTAACGATAACGTAAAATAATTTATTTCTCTGTTTTTAATTAAATTAAACGAATTTACCGGTATAAAATATTATTACGGAAATATTTTATATTTATAAATTTAAAAAATTATTAAATTTACGAATTAAAAATTAAATTAACGTTTACGTTTTTATATCGATAAATATTAAAATAATTAAAACGTATATATACTGGTATTAAATTTTGCGTATAATTTATTATAATATTTATTAATTAACATAATTTCGTTAAAATTATATTAAATAAAGATATCCGAAATTTATTATCGTTAAATTTAAATATAATAAAAATAAAAACCGGATTAATTTAACGGATATTAATAATTGTTAAATAAATTAAAAACGTTTAAACGTTTACGAAAAAAGTTACGTTAAAAATATAAAAACGTTAAAAAATATAAGTTAACAAAAAACGTTATTTAATTAATTTTAAAGTCGGCGACAAAGTTTTTTTTTATAAAAAAAACTTTACGACGTAAATATTAATTATTTGTTTAAACTTATAATAAATAAAACTTTTTAAAATTATAAAAAAATACGGATATAATTTCGTTTTCGATTTTTCGTTAAATTATAAAATAATTAACTTATTTTATGTTAATCGATTACGTAAAACCGATAATAACCCGTTACTTTAATAAACCTAAATATTACCGTTATTTAAAAAAATTAACGATAAACCAAAATTCGAAATAAATTAAATTAAATAATTAAAATTTAATAGATATTATAAAAAACTGTAATATTAAGCTAAATAAAAAAATTATAATTCCGACGAAATATAGTATTTCGTAATTAACTTTAAAAACGTACCGATCGTAATAAAACGGTTTTATACGGAATATTTTAAAGTACTTAAATTACCGATCCGTTTACAAAAATAAATACGTATAACGGTAGCCGACAAAATTAACGAAAATTATTCCGATAATAATAAAGCCGCAAAAATAAAAACCGGATTAATAAAGAAAAAACGGTATTTATAATTAACAGAAACTTATATATTTTTTTAATCGTATATAAGTTTTTAAAAAAGGGTAATATAACAGCAGCCGTTACCAGGATTAAACCGTAAAGCTGGCAACCGTTATATAAAACTGATAGCTGTTATACGAACTAACTATTTACCATACAGAAAATAGGGACATTTGTAAATCTTTACGTACTTTGCAACTTTGCCTTTCCTTTCTTCTTTTTTTCAACTTAGAATCTTCGTTTATAGCGCCAATAAACTAGCTATTATGCTATATTTCGCTGGCCGTAACATATAGCACGTTATATAAATTTTTTAAACGTTTAAATATATTTTTATATAAATAAGTTCAAAAAATATATATATTTTAACATTTTATTTAAATTAATTAATATTAGTATATATCTCTTTATTTTTATATTTATTTTTATTAAGGCGTTATATTTTTACAATTATTTTTCGTAAGATTTTAAGGTGTTCGGAAACTAAGTGGACCCGATTTGTACTTCGTATAGATAGCCACTAATAACGCACCCCGTGACCCGGATTGCCGGATCAGCGGGCCCCCGAGTTTCGTACATACATATGCAAACCATCCTCGCATCGGCTCAACCGCAGCCCGAAACGTGATTCGAATATCGGGGGCGCTACCAAGGAACTACTTACGAACCATGCGTGCTTAGCATGCGCTGCCGGCGTGTCATTGAAAACAGTACTGCGCCTCCTCTCTCCACATCGGCCACGCATTTTCAGCCTGCCCTGTACCTAATTTTGTTTGCTTTGGCCAAGCAAGCGCCCCATGCACATGAGGTTACGTAAGGGGGAGGCGTGGAAGGAATATGGATGATGATGGATGATCAAGGCTGGAGCGAGGCAGTGAATTGCTTGCTCAGCTGATGGAGGGGCAAACGTTTGTAATCTGTATATAACGCTTGGTATGTCTCACATTTCTCTTGGAGATCTCTTTCCGGTGATCTCTCCCTTTCTGCATATTTCGTCATTCGACACCATCCGGGGTAATTGCACGAATCCACCAACATAAGAATAAAGTATTTCTTGACGACTAGAACTCTACCACCATTGCTCGCCCTGCTTGCCACATCCATTATCTATCTGCATTTGAAATTCAGCAATAATCCACCCGAGCCCGCAATGTCAGCAGCAGAATACTACGGCACCGGCACCGGCACCGGCTCTGGCTCCGGCGGCCGCGGCAACTACCCACCGCAGTCGCAATACCAACAACAACCCCCTTCGTACGGTTCGCAGCAGAACTACCTCACACCATACCCGCAGCAGCACGGACGCCCCGGATCCGCGCACTCGGATTACGTACCGTCATCCTCCTACCAACGCGGCTCGTTGCGCGCGCACTCCGCAGACCCCTACAGCTACGAGAAAGACGACGATCGGCGGGGTTACGGTTCCGACGACGACTATGAGCGGGGGCGCGGGCGTAGCAGCGCTGGTCCCGAGGGAGCGCAGGACGGCGATCGGGGCCTCGGCGCGACGCTGGTAGGCGGCGGCGCCGGCGGGCTCTTGGGCCACAAGCTGGGCAAAGGCAAGATCAGTACGCTGTTCGGGAGCGCGGTCGGCGCCATCGCAGCGAACGTGGTCGAGAACAAGTTCGAGAAGAAGCACAACGGGAAGCACGGGAAGAAGCACGACAACGACGAGCACCTCGCGTATGGAAAGTACTACGGACATCATGGGAGCCATCACCCCCAGGGTAGTAGCAGTGGAGGTCTGATGGGCCGGGTCGAAGGTTTTATGAGCGGCCACAGCAGCACAAGCAGTCATCACGGCGGCAACAGCCATCATCATCGCCCGAGCCACAGCCACGGAAGCCATCACGGAAGTTACAACATGAATGATGGTGGTTATGGGTATTCGGGACACGGACATCATCGGTATTAATTACTTTTGGGGATTAACTACTATGGGAAATTCCGGTATGCGGTGGTCGACGCTGGAGGGAGGAAGGATTGTCTGAGATCAGCACGGCTGGGCCGGCTCGATGTCGGATACGTAGAGTCTATTAGATACGATGTAATGACCACATGTTCTCTCTTGCCTTACCATAATGTCACCTTGGCATGAATAGAACGCGCAATAAAAGACACGATCTCGAGTAACTATCTCACCACAAGGCCGATCTAGTTTACATGGTCAGAAGAAAAGCAAAAAGAAACGGAAAAATGAAAAGACAATTAAAGGAAGGAAAAGGGAAAAAAGGAAAAATTTAAAAAGGAAAAAAAGCCTGCCAAGGAGAGGATCGAACTCTCGATCTTCCGATTCCTCGTGGGAGGAACTAGTTCAGTTAGAAACCAGCTGAAATTATAACAGTCGGACGCCTTTACCGCTGGGCCACTCGGCATGTCTTCGTCCCGCCTTAGGGCATCTTTTAATACTAGTACGCAAGGAACTCTAGTCTGGTTTTTCGTTGCCAAGTCTCTGACTGGTGAATTCGATAGGCGGACGACCCTATTCAACGGAGCCCGTGTATTATCGCATCGTATGTAGCTGAAACTGCGTTTATTTAATCATCATCGGGCAAACTCAGGTCGCTTTTCGTAGAGTCCATGCGTGCCCGGGTGGTGATGCGTTGGATTGTGTAATCCAACTTACCCCTATTGGAACGAGCCACTACTGCGGATGCATCTTCACAAGAGAGAAAGGATGGGGGAAAGTTTAGAATACCAAATTGCGGCTCTCGAGCCGTGGTAGCCCGAAAATCACCTTGCATCTATTTATCCTGAAAAAGTGCAGACCTATCCGTCAAATGATCAACGCATCCGCAAATTTATCAAAACCAGCCGCCTTTCACCCACAGGTTGCCCCGACTAGTTGACTAAGTCGGCAGGCAGGCACGGCCTCGCCACTGCCCTGAGTTAGAGTAGGGCAGCCGTCCCAGCCGAAGTCGTCGCTCCCCTCAGCAACACCAAAAGCTACCTCACTCCCGGGAGAGAAGTTGTCGGTATAATTGGTCATTAATGGCTAAGTCCGCATCCCAATCGTATTCGTCGGCGGGGGGTTGCTGCTGCTGCTGCTGCGGAGCAGGAGGCGGAGAAGTAGGAATAGGAGGGAGAAGAGGAGGGGAATCATGGCGAGAAGAAAAAGAGGGAAAAGAAGAAGAATAAGGTCCCGCAGCGGTCGTGTTATTACCGGCAATGGCGGCAGTATTATCAGCTGCTGCGACCGCGGCGCTGGCGGTCTGCATTCGAGCCCGCCCATCGGTTTGTGGTGCTGACGTCGTTTCCGTGACAAGTCTTTCCATCGTCATTTCGATGGCCTGTCGTTCCTTCTCGCTCTTCCCTCCCCGTGCGCTTCCGTCACTGATTCCGTTTCGTCTTCCATTCGGATCTTTGTAGCCCTTCCAGTATTGGTCGCCGTTTCTAGCGCCTCCGTCTTCTTCCTTCGCCATTCCGCTTCCCTCGGCCTTTTCACTCTTCTCCTTTTCCTTCTTCTTCCCCTTCTCCTTCGCCTTGTCCTTGTCCTTGGCCTTTGCTTCTCTCTCGGCTTCCGCGTTGCGCTTCTCCTCCACGACCTCATAGATGGAAAGAACCACTGCTATGAACATCAGCCCGCATAACAGTCCCAAAAACAAATTGAGCATCACAAACACCGCGTCCAGGGAGGGCCGCGCGAGGAAGCACAGCAGCGAGCACGGCGCCGCGGCCGCGTACCAGAGGGCGCGACCGAGGGCCGTGAGCGGCGGCGCCGCGAAGTCGCTACCACCAGAGCCTACAGCAGGCTGGAACCCGGTCTGGTTCTGCATCTGCTGTTGGGTCTGGATGCCCTGCCGCACGAAGCCCAGGCAATGCCGCCACGTGACGTCGGCGTACTGCGCGGCATCGTCCGGGTTCAGGAAGACGCGAACGCTGGACACCTGGCCGCTGGCGAGGTTTGCGCAGAAGGCGCGCAGGTCGACGCTGTCCATTGTCTCTTCTTGTTCTGTTCTTTTTATTTGTATTTGTGCGGTAAGCCCGGCCTGTGAGTCGCCGAAGAAGAGGAACTGAGACAATGGCGGGCTCAGCACGATGGGCTGTTTGTGTGAGATGAAGGAAGGATGGACGGCGGGCAATTACTGAGACGGGAAAACCCTTTCATTTTTCGAATCCGGATCCGCCGGTAGGTTAAGTGTCTCTCAGTGAAGGTTATGGCCACCTTTACCATAACATCGAGAATAGAGTTCAAGTCTGGAACGAAGAGAGGCCGGTCACTTTAGGCTTCAGAGTCTGGATCTAGGTTTCAGTACATATGCTTTAGGCTCTGGTCACCGTCAGCTATGACCGAGTTCATCCTCGAAAATCCTGGCCGCGGCAAACAACCGTCGGACTGAGTGCTGACCAAGTT
The DNA here is from genome assembly GCA_004155915.1 of Monosporascus sp. CRB-9-2. Lineage (NCBI taxonomy): Eukaryota > Fungi > Ascomycota > Sordariomycetes > Xylariales > Monosporascus > Monosporascus sp. CRB-9-2. Next base: position 79,393 of record QJOA01000220.1, on the reverse strand, counting down.
GACAATGTTAAGGTACAGCGACCAAAGTATGGTCTCATGTCCTGAACCATCACGGGTGAAAGAGACCCGGAGCAATAATCGTCGTATTAGCGAAAAATCATACTGATCTTAGCGCAACACACGTCCAAAATCAAGTCCAAGCAGAGTAATGAGTTGAACGATACGAGTCGACGTATTTTCCACATAACGTTATATGCGAAGCACCCCGAGAGATCTTTATCCGCTCCTTGCCCGTTTCCTCCCTGTTCATTATCGTCATGAATACATGTACGTAGCCTTGTAAATGCATATCCGACCGACGCCCGACTCCCAAGATATTTCCAAAAACGTACATAACCGCAAATGCATCGCACCGTGATTGCGTGAATCGGCAACCCAAACTCGTGCCGCCCGTGACCGTAGAGAGGAGCCTGGGTATATACATGAAAGGGATGTCGTAAAGCGGGTTCATAAGGCCGGTAAGAATTACCCCGGTAGAAGGTAGAAGATCAGACGCCTATCCTGGCTCCTTCCCTTCTCCTGCCTTGGGGTATGTGGATCTCCCCGTCCGAATCCGAGCTGTCGTCCGCGGCCACCCGGTCCAGCATGCGCTCTATGTCGTCGTCCCGCAGTTTCGGTCGTGGACGGGAAGGACCGCTGAGCCCTGCAGGAATTGATAGGGACGGTCTGGAGACGGTGCCGTTTGTTCTCCGCCGAGGCGTGGTTTTGGCCTTCGGAGAAGCGTAGGACTCGTCGACCTCCATCTCGCTGACATTGCTTGGCGTCTTTTCGAACCCGACGCGTTTGACTTGTTGCGTGTGGTGCGCCTGTGGGCGGCCATTTGGTAAGGTCTTCCTTCCTTGGCTGTTAGATTCGGATATGGATCCCAGGCGTGAAGTAGGTAGCGCTGTTCGTACGCTACTTCGAGGTTGAGACGACTGCGAGTTCTGCGATGTCTGTGATGACGGGAACGCATGTTTCAAGTTCGCCGAGTTTCCAGGGCTACTCATGAACACCAGGGTTTCCAACGCCTCCTGCTCGCGCATGTTTTGATGCGGCGAGAATAGGATCGGGTCGATGTTAGGGGTCCTCAAGTTAGGCTGACCAGGAGTACTCGTAAGAGAGCCAGTTTGAGCTGGCGTATGCGGCGAAGCGCGAGTGGAGTGCGATAGATAGGCCGGTGTGTACCGGCTATTAGAATTGCGACGCGGGTTAGCCTGCTGACGGGGCTGTATAGCAGCTGGCGGAGCCAGTGTTGGGACATGAGGCGCAGTAGAGCTCCGAGGTCTAGTATTGCTTTCTCTCCAGAAAGACTCGTACGTGCGAACCTGTGGGGACACTCGTGTCGTGGGACTCGTAGTAGCACTCGTGATACCCTGCATTCCGCCGGTAGTCCTCATTCGAGGACTTGCAGACGCGCCGTGTCTGCCATGCAGAGTGCAGGTGCTCGAAGTGGGCGAGCCCACCTGCGAGGCAAGCGATTCCACCTCGTCAATGGAGTGCGACTGCCAACCATTGCTGACCTTGACCATAGCATAGGACAGCTTAGCTCGGAGCTCGGCGGACAACTGCGTCTCAGGTTAGCGATGCGAGGCGCGTACAGACTTTACAGTCGCGAATATTCAATCGACCTACCTCCCCAATGCGGCTGCCAGTTGTAGAAGCAACGCTGACGGCACTTGTATTTCTAGAATGACCTGGCCGAACGGGTGAGGTGTTAGAATTTCCTCCCGCATGTTTGACCACGCCATCGGCCATCCTCTTCCTCGAGTTACCCCCATTCGGCGCGCCGTCGTCGCGCTCGGCCATTCTCTCCTGCGCCGCCGCCAGCTGCGACAGCTGAAAGAGCTGGGAGTCTTGGCTCGGTGGGTTATTGGCGTTTACATGGCCGGTACTCGCGCTGCTGTCGCTTCCTGGCGGCGTAAGGACGCGGTCAGACTCGGTTATGATCGTGGTCGCCTGAGAGTCGTTGCTTGAATCATTCGTTGGCTGGGGCTGGTTGCTAGCCATTGCGGAAGGTTGCGACGCAGGAACGGCTTCCGTCGCCATGCCGGGTATATCAGGGTTGTTGGCGGAATGCGACATGGTCAGCAACCTGGGGACGACGCAGCAAGCGACCGCGCGTCCTGAGTCAGACAAAGAAGAGGGTGATCGCGTGTTCAATGGAGCAGAACTACATCTGTCTGCTCTTCTTCTGCCGCGATTACCTATAGGTTTGCAGCAAAGCCAAAGGCAGCTTGCTGGAGGAGTTGAGTTGGGCGGGATACGAATTTTGGAACAGGCAATTGTCAATCAATGCAACACAATACAGTATAGATTACTGGGACGGATATGGCTATGGGTGTGGATGGAGATATTCCGCGTCCTACCCAATGCGGGAAGGGGAATCTGGGCCCTCTTTGTGGAGTACGGCGTGGAGTTGGCGACAGTTGACGCGTTACTTTATCACGCATCCATCCGTTTGCCATTTTTAGTACCCAACATAAACGGTTTCTCGACATTAGACCCTCGGAGTCGGGGGACCGCTTCGAGGCGAAGTACTACCTACATAAAGGTCTCTAGTAAGCCTCCTGGCACATAATCGATACGATACATACAAGCAAATCCAAATCTCTGTTTATCCTACTCAGGCACGTATACGCCAGCGTTGGCTACCTACATACATCGCTTATGTAAATAGATGGTGACGTAGGCTTGAATCCCTGCAATCTTCCGCTGCTGTCGTGCATTAACCGTCTGAATTTTTTCAACGTGGGGAATTGAGATGTGGCATCGTCCACCTGGGGCAGAATAACGCGTCTAAGACTCGAGAGCAACACGGAAAAGTAGGCATGGGTTATGATGGTGGATCGACCCAAACATTGGGAAGCCATGTGTGCATCCGGTTGTGGGAGAAAGATGCAGAGAGGCCACAAATTCCGGATGCCTTGAGTTGAAGCAGCATGTGGTTCTTTCCCGATTTTCTTCTTGCACGCGGTCAAGTCGCGCCGCATTTCAGTGGGATGGACAAACTCCCTGCTGGGGTCAAATGCGCTAATGCGCTTCACTGGACAGCACCGTACAGGACACATTCAACTGAGCTTCGAGCCGCTTCCACATCCATATGTACTTGTGACTTGTATCTGACCGTTTTGGTTACCTAGGTACACAAGATGATTCTCTTTTGTTACCTACGCTGATTCATGTCAGCATTTCCAAAATCCACGCTCATACAGTAGGTAGATCACCAAGCGAGGAGAATCGCGTTTGGCAAGTAGTAAATAGCTTAGGTATCTAGGTTAGGATTCCCCGGGTCTTTGAGGGGGTGGTCACATTATTTAGAAATATGCATATGGACATGTGTAGGTAGTTTAACAGAAGTGTTCTTCGACCCCGCTGTTTCCATTGCAGAAATTCTGTCGGTGGAGGCGGAAAGAAAGAAATTGGCAAACCCCCTCGCCCCAAAAGTTGTGCGCGGTTTTTGACTTGACTCGTCACCCGAGACAGAGCCCGGACACGAAGTCACGTGCAACCGCATTTTCGCTGTTGCTGCAGCGCCACGTCTCCCTCTTCTCTGTTCCGCTACTCGGATTTCGACATATCCAAACAGCCACCTCCATAAACTCCATGCCGCTTTGCCTTGCTCTCGGTAACTCGAATCTTTGGAATATACCAATACCGCTGTCCCATGCAATGGACTTAGACTCTAAGAAATGCATTGCTCATGAGGAGTGGCGGCAGGGGGCTTGAGTAGTCACTTCCGAGTAAGCCAACCTTTGGTCCGAAACCGCACTGTTGCGTGGGGCCCCCATGCATACTCCTTCGCTTCTTCCCTTTGGGACGGCCTCGTTCATCTCCGAGATTCCGGGACGTGGTACATACGAACGAAGCAGAATTCCCGCGTCTCGTAGTCCCGCGCGAATCTCCCTGAGAACTCCCTCTGGCCGCCTCTGTCGACCCAGGCGCACAGTCTACATCTGACGAGTTCGCTGAACTGCTTATCTGGGCCCCGCCCCGCTTCTCCCGAGCGCTCGCAATGTGACAGTGTTTGCTTTTGAGTGTGTCTTGCGGTGCTGTCCTCTCTTGTGCGGTCGGTTGGTGGGAATAGTTCGTGAGTGGCATTCGATATTCTCCGCATCTTGGCCTTGATCTTCACTACGCAGAGGTCCACCTCCGCTTTCAGCCGGGTCAGGAAAGCATGGCGCTCCCCCAGCTCCTCCGGTTCTACCTCCTTGACCTCAAGCTCGGAGTCATGGTCGGACTCGCTATCTTCCGAGAAGTTGGGATGTTCGTAGTGCAGGTACGGCATGGTGTTGGCTCGTCTTCGGCCCTTGACCAGACGCTTGACTAGACGCTTATGGCGTCCGTCCTGTTGCTCAGAGATGCTCTTGGTTAGACGATATATGGATTTTCTACCCTCGCTCCGTCGTCCTGCGTCTTCGCAGTGTCCTCTTTTGGGCATCCTCACCAACGGAGCGAACTCAGGATTGGAGTCGGACGTGATGTCCTCCTCGGTCATGCTTGGCTCGTCTTCGCAACGTCCCGCGCAGGACGGGACAAGGTGTTCTCTTCTCGGCATCCTGGCCAACGGAATGACCGCCGGATCGGAGTCGGGCGTTGTGTCCTCCTCAGTCATGACTGGTTCGTCGCCACCCTTCTGCTCGCCAGCGCACCCGGAAATTCCAGCGTAGTGCCTTGCTATTGTGGGGCTCCTACCCTGAAAAATGTCGAGGTCGTAGACAGTCTCGAAGTCTTTGTTCTTCACCCATTCGGCCGCGATACATTCAGTATCGTTGGGCGACCGTAACGACACGGGGCGGGTGATTCTTCGCATAACCTGTTGCTCGTTGTCGTGCATAAAGATGGTAGACTTAGATTGCAACATCTGTGTGATGTCAGGTTTACTGAGTGGATTCCATAGTGCTTGTTCGGGATGAGTACCTTTGTTGGTACAGATGTTATCACCAATGGGCATGATGTATAAGTGAAAGAGATGGATGTAAATGGTTGCGAATCCCGCTGACCCTATCTATATATTGCCGGGTAGTATTATGCTTTAGTTCTTGGAGACCACTCCAGCGAAATTGGTTGGTCATTTGACTCCATTTTGAGTTCCCTCCCCCCTGGGGAAGTCCGAGCCGTAAAGTTTAAACCGGCATAGCGTTCCGCTCCGCGTCTTTAGGGGGTAAGGAGATCCCTAATGAGAACGAAACGAGAGAGGGAGGGTAGGTGTAGGAAGCAGCCTCGTTATGCTCCTGTAATGACTGCAATCAAAGCTCTCCTACCTCCCAGTCCAAGCATTTCTCAAAAGGACTCCCATTTTCTTTATTTAGAATATCCTTTCTCTATAAGGGTCAAGAGGGCGTTTTAAGGTTTTCATTTCGCTTTCGTACCCTAGTCTAACCTGACGTTAAACCTAACAGAACCTCTCAAGAGGATTAAGGGCCTTCAGCTAATGTGCATGATATATGCATCTGGCGAGGAGGTTGCCAAAGCCCCGACACCGGTCTTATTCGTTCCGAACTTCAGCAAGCCCTGGCGAGATGCTCGTTAGCTCTTGGATTGGGAACACTGCTCCCGGCGCTGATATACTTGTCGCTGGTACCAGGATGATGCAGTGTAGTGGGCAGGGAAGCATCACTGACGTGCATAGCGAAGATTTTTAGGTTTGGAATACAGACATGAGCCGCATCAGATGCCAAAAGTAGTAGCTAACCTGAATACATTCTACGATCCTTTCTCTCCGTCTAGGTTGGCTAAAAATTCCCGATTTAATTTGCAAAAGCTCTGTATAAAACGAACTTGTAGTTTTAAAGGTCTCGGTTAATTTTTATCCATCATCCATCTATTTGTGATGCCCACTCCCTATTCCTCGGTACCGTTTGTTGTAGAAGTCCATGGACCAAGTTCAAGCAGATGCTGTCATGGCCTGCGTTGGAGCTGCCTATACGCAGCGTACAGAATTCACTGAACCGAAAAGAGACTGAGCAGATGCATCTCATATGACCCAGGCATGTTAGCAACTATAGGATGATAACTAAACCCTTGGTAGCTTCAAGTGTACTTCACAATGTACTATCAGTCTGTGACTGAGAACAAGTGCTTTAAGGCTTGATATGGTTCTCCGCTTTGTGTAATTTTAAACCAGTTGAGTGACTAAGACGCAAGAAAAGTTGGAAAGGGATGCTTTCTAACCTATGTTAAGAAGAGTCCATGTATGGGTCGCATGCACAGTTTGTTCAATAATCCATGATATCTGCTAGTGGTTGGGCTTCGATTTAAAAGCTAGGTTTACGCAGTTGATGACTTCAAGGGACGCCTGACAAAGAGTGTTTGTGGATTTTTCCTGGGATTTCACCGGGCGTGATATTAAGCCCGGAAAACTATCTTAAGTGATAGGAATGCAATAATACCGTTTTTAGTCTCCATCGACCCCCTTCGTTGCCTAGTGGTCTTCTACCTGTGATGGGAGTTGAGGCGATGTCTGTTATAGGAGCTAAGCATCACCACGTAACCCCTCGCCCACGTCGGCATAACTTGCTCGGGGCCGAGGAAACATCGGCGCTGCTCGCACTGAGCGGCGGAGAACTTCGTGGTAGACGAGATTTTCACCTGCCCCAAGAATTTATTACATGATACCTAGTCAGCCTCCAACGAATTGGGCATGTGGTCTAGGTCGTCAGGGCTCAGGAGTGCATTCAACCAAGGTAAGCATTTATCCAACCTCGAAGGGCGGCATTCAAGTCTCCACCGAAGCGTCTGCCTACAATGATGACACCTCTCCCCCTTGATACATACACTACACAGATTTCCATATTGTATGGGTCCTGTCATGAAAAAGAGACCAAATCTGAATATGCAGCATCTCCCCTACTCTATATCAGCACTTTAAAATACACACTTGCTAATATTCCATATAGGTCTATTTTTATTTCACTCCTTTCACGAAGCTGGTCAGCGAGTATGCTTCTTATAGCCTGACGACTTCATGTGTTTCGCTGCCGACCCTAAAATAGATCGACTATGCTTCTTTCACTTCCACCACTTCCACTCCAACATGGCTAGAAAGCTGCTTATCAACTATATCCGAGAATGACCACACTTTAGGCGACCGTACCACGGTCATGAGCTCATACGAGCCAAATGTTTCTGGCCGCAAAGGCATCTGCAGCACCTTCTTCTCCTCGAATCCGAAATGCCTCTTGTAAAAGGGCAGACCCCTCGGAGATGCGTCGAGATAGACTTCCAACCCCTGTGCGTCGGCCTGTCGACAGCCCCAGTCCACGAGCGTGAAGCCAAGGCCTTTCTGCTGATAATCCCGATCCACGCCCAGGAATTCTAGCACTACGAAATATTTGTCAGCTAGAGCCTCGAAAGAAAAAAGTTTTCCAAGCCCAATGCCAACAGGGAAATACTCACTCCAATGCGGACGCTGTCCCATGATAACAGATCTGTTCTTGGGCATGCCACCCCAGAGCGCCTCCGTCAACTCGGGGTCCCACTCGGATGGGTAATCTGGCAGGGGTATATCCTGGGACCCATCGGCCTGCGGCACATTCCACCGGGAAAAAGCTACCAGGCGGCCTCCGCGAGACAGATCCTCCACGACGAACGTCTTCAAGACGGCCGGGCCTGCCTCTATGCCCATGGTCCAGGCGTCGTTCCACCACTGGTGGGTGATAGCATCAGCGGGTGTCATGACCTCCCAGAACTTGTGCGAGGTGTTGAAGGCAGAATACCAGAGCCGCGTCAAGTTTTCGACGTCGTCTAGGGAGGCCTCTCGCACGGCAAACCCCGGCGGTGAGTTGTGCGGGATGTCGAGCACGGGGATCATGATGATGTCGAAAGAAAAATTAACTAGGGCTCCTGATCCAGATCCAAGATTTGGGACGAATGAGTCGAAGGTTGTACTTCGAGAGGCTTTTCCTTACGTTATGTTCATTCAGAAGTATGAGTTCTAATAGTGTCCCGCCGTAGTGTGGGGCCTCACATTTTTCGGCACTATTCAGATCTGACGAGAAGTCTATGCTTATTTATAAACGGGGCTATAGCACTGCGGTATCGTATCCCGCCCGAGGAATATCCATACAACCTTTATAGAACTCGGCTTTAAGTGCCTGGTGGGACGCTAGCAACGCGTTATGTTTTACCTACCTTCTGTTATGGGACCAGCAGCCGTTGCCTAACGCGGACGGTGGGGTCAAGACGACGTTGCATCCCGACACGGATGTAATTACGTAATATGGCTTTTGACCCGACCCTATCTTGATCTGTAGGAGCTCTTGGTTCATAATACCATAGAGGAGCCGAACCCTAAGGGCCAAGACAGAGCTATATGGGCCTAGCCCTAGGTATATCCGATAAATCTGTTAAGCTGGAGTCGAATATCAGCATGGTTGTGCCAGAACAGGGTTCGCCATCGAATAGGGCAAATTATCCAAGTGTTTCGTACAGAAGGCCACGCAACTATCCAACATCCCCCCCGGCCGAGAGACCGTTCCCGGTACCCTAGTGGCTATATTCCGCCAACACCATGGCCAGGTCTTCTTTCACCGTGCCAATACCAAAACCTCCCAGGAAAGGGTCTTCCACCAAAATTATGTCCTATTAGAATCGAAGTCTGCGCAAGCAGATGATGTTGGCTTTCCCCTAGGAAATCAGTTGATCTACTAGGAAATTGTCGACCCCTATACTATCATACCAGGGCGGTTTCTGAACTTGGAAGGCCAGAACGGGCAGAGAAAACCGCTCGCATAAAACAATACACCGGAATGGAGTGGTCGAGGCCTGTGGTCCTCCTGGACGATTTTGAGAAGGATGAGCATACAGGTTCTAATTATGTATACCCCTCGAGCTCTCCCTTGTATCTAAATGGTAAGTTACTGATGACCTTCCTTCTTGAATTCGGCTGACCTGCGCTGAAGAGAAGACCTTGCAACGCCTTAAGGGCGCAGTGGTTACTGTGGAGCCTCATATTCCAACCTCCGAGTCAGAAATCGAGAGTACAAACGCATTCACGGAGGCGAGTCTGACTTGCATCGAGCGATCCGGAAAAACAATTCAACAGACTTTCTATGAGTCGCAATCTCAGTGGATCGACGATCCTATCATAAGCCAATGGCGTGACCCTAACCATCAAGTCCACCAAGTCCTCTCCAAGGTCGATGACCTGTATCACGCATGGGGTTCCGCGCAAATCAACCCCTTCAGCCCCTCAGCAAATGTGTTCTCCCTCCAAATCGGCCACCTCCTTGCTGATGTCGGCTTACCGTGGCATAACAATCAGATCAACATGCCTAACGAGATTGACACGAGCTGGCCATTCCACTTCAAGTCATACGAGATGGGGGTTCTTCGGGCAAAGGGAGCCCGCGTTGGTGACCCTGACGCGTCGGGCTATGTGAGCAATACCAGCGAGGCTAACTGTTATTGTATCCGAGCTCTGCAGCAGGAGCTAAGGGAGAAGCATCCCACTCGCAGGCCGATCTTGGTTTATGACCATTTCGATACTAAGATACTGAAGTCCGTGGAAGCATTCTTTGGGCTGGAACTGCACCAAATCAGACTATCAAACGGCAGAGATGATCTCATCCACGACTTGAAGAATGTAACAGCCGACGGGGCCCGTCCAATAATCTTCACAGCGACGTTGGGTAATGCCAATGGAGAGGACGATGATATGGAAATGATTTGCGAGATTTCCCATGCCTTACCCCTTTTCTTGCATCTGGATGCGACCCGGAGTTTCGACTACATCACGACATTGCCCAAACGCGACAGGCGTCAACTTGGAATTCAAGAGTTCACCCTGGGGACGAAAACTCTCGATCAATCACTTCGCTCAAAGGACGGATCAATCATCGCTGGTACCATTGTTGCGGGCGGCTTTAGCTGTGATGCTTCCGCGCCCGCAGTTGCATTGAAACCCACATCCCTTGGAGCAAACCATGAAAGGGTGGCTTATACCCGGGCTTCGGATTCGACTCTCGCTGGCTCGCGAGACGCCGTTTCGATTCTATGGCTGGCTCTGCAAGAACTCCAACTTGGTGAAGCTGGGTACCGAGAGGTATATCAACACTGCGCCAGCGTGCGGACTGAGTTGCTTCGTAGATTCCAATCAAGCGGGGTGCCTACAGGTGCACCGCGTTACTCTTTGGATGTCATCATCAGGAATGGTTCCAGAGAACAGAAAGAGCGCCTTGTTAAGCTAGGTGGCAGCTTGACTGGGAAGGGCGAGGTTGTCCTTACGGTCCAAGCCCAAGCAAAGCTGGAGGATGTGGAATCCGTCATATCGATCATGTCACCGACAACCCAGCACTATAGCGCGGTGGATCTAGAACAAGACCTGACGAGCTACCCGATTCCCGAGAACATTGTCAATGAGCTACGCGCCACAGTCCAGTCATGGAAGATTGCTACTCGGTCCGCGGCCGGCTACCCTTTTCATATGGGCTCTCTCTCAGCCCTCGGTCCTGTCATCGGACGATTTCTGGACCTTCAAATTCCAGACGACTGGGTGCAGGCTCGGTCCGACGACATATTGACGGCGCGTATGGAAATGTTTGGGCTGCATACCGCTCGAGATCGGTCGAAGTTCCGGGGAGCTTTCACCAATGGCAGCACGATGGGCAACCGTGTCGGGATCCACGTTGCTCTTAGGCACTTCCCCGATGCATTCATATATTTCTCCCCCGAATCCCATTATAGCGTCATCAAGACCATGCGGGACTGTGATGCGTTGACAAACCGCTGGGTTGACCGCGGTCCACGTTACACCCAGATCCCAAGCGATGCAAGTGGCAGCATCCTGGTTGAAGCCCTAGTGCAACAAGCTCTTATGGATAAGATGCAATGCCTTCGTCGAGGAGAGGGCTATCACATGATCCTGTTCGCAAACATTGGCACCACGTTCGTCGGCGCGCGGGACGATCTCGCTCGGGTCCGCGCATCGCTGAACGTAGCCGGTATTCAAATATCGTACATCCACGTGGACGGGGCGCTCGACTTTGGGTTCGATAACTGCGGCATCGCATTGGGCCCGCCGGGGTCGACAGGGCCCGACGAGCTGCCTCGAGTCCAAGGCATAACGCTCAGCCACCATAAAGCGATGGGTAACATGGTTTCCGGCGAGGTCCTCTGCTACAGCCTCGGAGGTGAACTTGCACCGCTAGTGTCTCCCATAGACCCTCGTGTTGTCTTCGAGACCTGGCTGTACAGCCAGATTTACACGTCTTCCGACGTTGGGACGATGCTCCAATACTGCCGCGCTAACGCCTCGCGACTCGTGAGCGGATTGGAGAGACTCGGGGTCGCCACGAAGCGGAACGGGCAGGAATTGATCGTCGTGCTGGAACGCCCGCCGGCGTGGATCATCGAGGAGTTCTCGCTGCGGCCCCAGGGCGACTGGGTGCACTTTATCACGATGCCGCATATCTCGCCCGAAACTGTCGACTTTTTTGTCGAGCGAATTACGAGCGTAGAAAAGCAGTGCAAAATTGCCTTTAGCTACGTCGAGCCGCTATTAAGCCTTGGTTTCATGCGGCCGGTCAAGCTACGTCGTGTTCAGTGTGGGAGTCCTCTCGGTGAAAGAGTAGCCAAGCTGGCACAGTCATTGCAGCCCCTGAATTCTGCGTATTACACGTGCCCTAACGCTACTGTAAACCCATGCATCCGAGGAGCTCTGTCAGTTGCGGTGATCGATGAGGACGAGCAGTTGCAAGCGGTATTCCTGGCAGAGTCGTTGCGAGACATGTCGATTCGTGTCGGTCCCATTCTGATGGCGTCAACTTATCGCGACTGTACTCGGGCCACGATGGACATAGGTGCGCAGCTCATCGGGTTTATGGCTAGGCATATGCAAGCGACGCTACGGACAGATGAGGCGAGCTACGCAATATACCTATTTTAGGGGGCAGTGGGGCACATAGCGGTCATGTGTTTGAAAGTTTCTCGAGATAAGAGGACGTCCTTTACGTCGCACAGCATGCATAGGGCAATGACGATGCTAAATTTGGTGGCGTTGTACGACAGAGGAGAAAGCCAATAGTGAGACCTAAGTTAAGGTGGCTTTCGCTTCACAATTCCTATTACGTCGATAACCCATGTGAAGTGGTTGCGCAGGGCCTATGACTGCGGTACATTTTACATTTGACTACACAACCTTTCTCCGCTATAGGTACTATGGTAATATATAATGGAAATTATAGGACTTATGCCTTTTCGGCATCGACATCGTTGTGAGTCTGGCTTCCAGGGGGTTTCCTCCCTCCGAGTACTACTGTAGGTATCCGGCAGACGTTGACGCTAACTTAGCATGTCGGACGCTAAATCTACGAAGCAGAGTCCAGCCGTTGATCTCGCCAAGAAAAATCGTCAGGGGTACTTCAGCCGCAGTTGAGGGCATCAGCTTGCAAGACACATGCCACCACAAGGCGAACATTACTTCCATCTTTTTATGCCTTTGAATCACATTTAGGATATTATCAATTGTAAGCATGGCGGCGTACTCTTACGGACCTCTCCCGCCCATCGCGGAACAAGGCCAAACCCCGCCTTTCACTCGACTGATGTGTCTATACCCGGGGTCTGGCGAACAGCCGCTTGAGTGCACATTGAGTATAATCGATCCTACAAACAGCCCACTACGCTACGAAGCACTGTCATACGTCTGGGGGACAGAAAGGGCAGAGAACCCAATAAGATGTCACGGTGGCACAATCTCAATCACGGCAAATCTGGAGCGGGCGTTGCGAGACCTCCGCCTACCAAACCTAATCAGACCTCTCTGGGTTGATGCGGTTTGCATCAACCAGCAAGACGTGGACGAGCGCGCACGCCAAGTAGCCTACATGCGGCTGGTGTACCAGCATGCCGGTAGGGTGGTTGTCTACTTAGGGCCCGGCGATGCCGGGAGGAAGCGTGCATTCGCTCGCGCGCGCGAGCTGTGCGATTTTCGAGCGATGCTGCTCGAGTCTTTACCGGAGAGCGCACGTCAAGCCACTTTCCCTTCTCAGACCTCTACTCGAATCGATGAAATGATGCTGGACGCGTTAAATGCCGACCCGCAGCCTAAGGATGACTTGACCGATCTCTTCAAAAGCACGTATTTTGAGAGGGTATGGTGTATCCAAGAGGTAGCCGCGTCCAAGGAGTGCATTGCCAAGAGCGGTGATGCTGAAGTAAACTTCTACGACCTCCTTTCTGTGGCCTCTCTGATCGAACCGCTCGAGATTGAAAGCGGCCAAGTCAGGCCTCGGGCATTAAAGCTGTGGCTCATGGTACATCATCAGAGAAATCGTGAATATCATCCAGACAGGCTACAGATCCAAGGTTCGATAGGCGGCATCCTCCTAGTGCTAATGAACATACGAAATTTCAAGTCTACCGACCCTAGAGATCGCCTTTTTGGAATCCTAGGTATCACAGACGAAGGACTTGAGCCCGTCCTCGCAAACATGGACGCTCTCATTACAGGACCTACTCTGCGCGCCTTTCATACTACCATACAGAAGACCTTCGTCTGGCTGGGAAAAAAGGTCAGCACTCTTGGTCCTAACACGGAAATATCGCGACGAAATCCTGCCATAACCCCCAACTACACGAAATCACCCATGGAGGTGTATCGTGACTTCACAAGGTTCATGGTACGAAAAAGCCCCAGGGTTCTCGATGTGTTGTCTCACGTGCAGCACACCAGCGATCCTATCCCGGGTTCGCATCCCTCTTGGGTGCCGAAGTTCGACGAACCTCAGTCTTGTAGTCTCATCCCACCGCGGCTTTTTATACCCGGTATCCCTCGGACTGGCCACTATCGCTACTTCGCCGTTCTTCACGACTGTCCCCTTCGTGGCATGCCCCTGGAGCCGAATGTTCTACAGTTAGACGGCTTCAGGTTGGACGTGGTTGAAGCAGTGTCCGACTCGATTGGTACAGACCTAGAAGAGCTTCAAGAGCCCCTACCCCTGAGTCAAATATGGAGTCAACTCTTTGCCTTTCCCTTGTTTCCTCGTCCAAGGCTGAAATACCTTGGAGGACACGAGCAGCTAGATACGGCATTCTTCGTCACGCTTTGTGCCGGCGGGAGCGGACTATTACAGACAATGCCCCATATAGTTGAATCTTTAGAGAATGACAGGCTGAAGGGTATCGAGGTCTTGGCGGAGAGCGCAAAACACCAAGCCCACCATTATCTAACACTGCTATATGGATGCATAGCATCCACATATCAGGATCTCATGCCCCGTCCTGGCTTCAGTGCGGTGAATGCGGAGCCGACTCCCGTTTATTATCACATGACTATCACAAATGCGCTGTTGAACAGAAGGGTCTACCGTACCCGCTCAGGCTATCTTGGAATCGGACCTAAGTTTATGAAGCCGGGCGACCAACTAGTCGTTCTATACGGTGGTCATACGCCCTTTATTCTGCGTCAGATCAGACGGGACTGGATCTTTGTGGGAGATACTTACGTCCACTACTGGGATCTGATGACGGGACAACTAGTTGATCGCGTCAGACGAGGCCGTACGAATATTCTGGTAGAAACTTTCCGATTGATATGAGGCACGTCGAGGATTTTGCTACTATATAGCAAGGAGCGACAAGCATTTGCTCTATGCTTTGACCTCGGTAGACGTTTCTCTACTCTCTGGTCAGAAATCGCGCCGAAGTCTACTTAGCGGGGAATGAGACTTGTCACAAGTAAACACAGGTAATAGTCAGGTTCCAAGGATCGTGTATTGTTATATACTGCCTGCCTACTCTACCCATTTCGATTGACAGTTTTTGTCCTAGCCGAATTTCATCCCCCTAGCAGAACGATACCGGCCATTAGAGGAAAGAAGAATATCACGGAGAAGGAAATGTCCAGCAGTACCGCCACTCCATTTTCGACCTCCACCTCTGTTTCCGATTTTCCTCACAAGCTAGATCGCCCGTCTACCAAATAGGTAGCCAAGGTCTGTTCTGGTGATTTTCGGGACTTGGAACGTCGGCTTATTGTCGTCTTCTGAAGTGTCAACACTACTGTAGTTCTCTTCTATGCCGGAAATCTCGTTATTATCCATCTCCTTGAGCAAAGTGTAAATCTGCTGCCGGATAACCTTCACCAGAACGCTATCCTGCAAGTCCTCAGGAAGCTCGACTTGAGCGACAGCCTCGCGTCTGATACGAGCCGCTTCCAGTTTCCTCTTCAGCTCTTCGGCCTTCTTAGATGGTTTCTTCCCCTTTTCCGTCGTCTGGACTTGACTCTCACTGTTCTCGTCGTCTTCAGTCCCTGCCTTCTCGGTTCCATCGGCGTCGGTCTCGGTCGCAACACTTGGCACAACCACAACGCTCTCTGGTGTGACGGCTTCGGTGACTGGTTCGTCGCCCTTGCCTCCTCTCGCGATCGTGAGGAGCGTAACCACGAAGAGCTCCTTGAGATATGCGAAGCTAAAGCCGTCGGTAACGGTGGCGATGAAGTCGCACGCATTCTCGGGGAAGTCCACGCGGGGGCTCTTATCGAGCTTCGTCTTCCAGTAGCGGGCATAGGCGGCCCGCTCGGCGTGGGCCGGAAGCCTGTAGTAATACTTACGGTCGAAGCGACTTGGACGGTCGCGGATGGCTGGGTCCAGCTTGTCGAGGTGGTTGGTGGATCCGATCATCAGGATGCCGTCGTTCGATTCCAGGCCGTCGACCTCGTTGAGGAAGTAGCTGCGCGTCTTTTCGGTCACGAGGGAATCCAGGTCCTCGAATATCAGAAGGCAGGGCGCCATCTTCCTGGCGCGGCCGAAGACCTGCTTCATGGCGTACTGCGGCCCGGCGCACAGGTCCTCGAAGCTCTTGACGTAGAGGCTGGGGATCGGGTCGTCCCGCTTGCGCAGCCTCGACATGAGCGCCTTGATGCTGACCGTCTTTCCGTTGCCCGGAAGGCCGTGGAGGATGACACCTCTCTTCCACGGGACCTGGAAATCCTTGTATAGCTCCTCCGAGTCGAAGAAACCCTCGACGTCCTCGATGAGACCGTCTTTCATTGCCGGTTCCAGCACGACGTCGTCCCAGCTAGAGGACTCCGTGCTTTTCCAGAGCTCCCTGCTCTTGAACCATCGTGCGGAGTCGAACACGTAAACTTCGTCATGGAGTTCGTTGGTCCATATGCCAGCAGCCTGCAGCAACGCTTCCGCGACAGGTGTGAGGTTGTTCGGTGTAAGTTCCTGACTTCGGGGGGAAAGGAGGAAGTAGTATGTCTGCGGGATGTCATGAGGGCCAATGGGTCTAACTACGTAGTATAGGAACTCGGTGCCCCTCCACGTGTACTTATACCTGGCGAACCAGGTTCTGCTATCGAAGCTGCCGGGGCTTGTCTTGCGTTCGTGACGGAAGGGGTTGATAACAAAGCTCATTTCAGCTGCATAGCTGTCGTCCTCGTTCTGCAGCTCGCAGGTTGCGAACTTATGGGCCGCAAAACCCTGGAGGTCACACTCGGATCCGTCTATCTGGGTGACATAGTAGTCAGGGTAGCGCTGCTTCAAGCTGCGACAGAGTACGAGCTCTGTCGACCTGACGTTCCGGGAGCAATGTTTCTCAAAGTCAGCCAGAAAGTCGCCTGCGCCGGCTTCGTTCGTCATGCTGACAACCATGATGGAGGAAGGGGCTCAAATGGTAGATAATTGAAGTTCAAGTCAGAGTCCGGGGCTGCGCTTGAGGATAGTTTGAATAGACTTTCCTTTGCTCGAGAGAATGAATTCCTCTGGTATTTATACTTTCCCAAGAAGCGCGAAGCTACGGTACAAAGTGACTCCTGGACGCCTTGCGGCCAGGCAGAACAAGCACGGCAGGCAACCATGGTCAGACGGCAGCCCATAAAAGCGCGCGCACCAATAGGATGAACGTCGTAAGCCCTATGAGGCCAATACCGTTTCGGGAACGCTGACCCCGTGCAGCCCTCCATGCAGGTTCAAGCTAACCAATCTGCTATGGGCTGAAATAGGTAGGCTAGCACACACCAACAGGGGTCAGATCAACGACAGGACCTCCAGATACCGTATTATCTCTCGGAATTGACGCAAAGCTAATGCGGGCTATTGGGCCCACTGTCCTGCTTCCCCAGACGGAATATACATGTAATCCTGCATTAGCCTGCATAACCTGCGCTAGCCCGCAGTAGCTTTGAATCTATTTCGAGAGATAATACCGTAATCGATCTGCGTAGACTAGAATAGGGTTGGCAACACCAACAGGGTAAGGATGTTCGGGTTTCTTTCTGCAGGTAATGCAAAATGGTATAGCTGTCCGGATTTCGGCAAACTCAAGCCTCTTAGCCAAGACGGAAGTTTCCTACTACATAGTTCGCAGTTATAGGTCGGCGGAACGCATTTCCTGGTAAGTGTGCACCTCATCTAAGTGACAGGAGTCATCGGGGATTCGCCTCCTTCGATACCAGCCATTGACCATCCTAACACGGCTCTTGCCGCACGCCAGGTCTCTCTGACAGCAGGCAAACACGCACGTGCCTCAATCACTCCCATGTAACGCACCTTTACCACTGTTAATGGCAGCCGCAGGCTGGCGTATGATATACGCTAACGTAATGAGCCGGCACACCTTGGTCGGTATGGATGCCTGATGGCTCCATATTCGGTTGTTTAGCTATCCACAACCAGGCTCGTCCGCAGCAGATCTGGTCGCTTCACGAGCAAGTGAACTACCCCCATACGCGCCGCCATCGAGGATGACCGCCTCATTATTGTCGAGGTTATCTTGGACCCTTCTCCACCGCGTAGCCTTATTCCTACGACCCTCTAAAGCTGTTCCCTTGCCCTTTGCATCATAGACCGGCTTGATGAGCCCACCCAGCAGCGGATTTTTACTGTAGGTACCAGTGCCGCCACCTCGATTCCCGCTAGACTCCCCAAGGACTTCCGTAGCCACCGCCTCATCTTCCTCTGGGGTCTTAGGCCGTTCGATAGCGGCCATCTTCCGCACTACCTTTCCGCCGACCAGGTCGATGCTGAGCACCTGTTGCCGCTTCTCGTAGTCTGGTTTGGTGTTCCACTCCATCTCCCTCAATAGCTTCTGCTGCCGCCTAAGCTCCCGCGCGCGCTCCTCAGGGCTAGCCCAGATGTTACCGCCAGTGCCGGCCATCGCGCCGCTGACATCGAAGTCAGACGCCTCGTCTCTGACTGTCGTCCTCTGGGCATTTTGAGCCTGGAATCCGAGCAGCCGATCCCGCTGCGCGCGCGCTTTTGCCTCCGCTTCGCTGATGTCCTGCGTGCTCTCCCGCGGCTTTGAGAAGGGCGCGGGCTTCTTGGACACCTCCGGACGCTTGTGGGCTTCCCTATCTGCTGCCATCTTCTCTCGCCCTCGTTCCGCCTTCAGTTCCCGGATCATCGACTGCACATCGGAAGAGCTCAATAGTGGTATGCCGCAGAACGTGCAAGGCCCCAATCCCTCTTTGACACATACAACTTTGCCGCAACTCAGGCAGTTTGGTGCCGCGGCGAGAAGAGGATGTCGAGCCGCGACGCAGTTACATCGTCTAGAGGCGGCGTCGCCTACCTTTGCCGGATTTGTCGTCATCTCCAGCGCACGAATAGCCGCATCCAAATCAGATAGCACCGTAGATGCGCCGTGCATGGCGGTTCCGCCGGTGATGTTGATCTTGGTTTTGGGGCCCGGCGTTGAAGAACGGGATGCCGGAGTCGACTTGGATTTGGACTTTGGCATGTCGGAGATCAGGTGACCCTGAGCGGATGGAGGCGGCTTCGGCGGCGGTGGCGTGGCAGACTTTGGCGGTGGTTGATTGAACGGCGAAGCACGCCCACTTGACGTCGCTGTCGAGCTTGGTCGCCCGGACATATAGTCATCCTCAAGACTCTTCTTGTTGTACACCGCGCCGGGCGCCGGTCCTAGATTGGCGACTTGGCGCGCAGGAGGCGTGTGAATCTGTGCCTTTTTCTTCTTTGGCTGTCTGGTGGACTTCGGCACGCCATCGATATCTGATGCATGGCTGCTTCCAGGTTGTGACGCGGACTCATCGCGGTCTTTTCTCTTGGAGTTAAACGACGCTATGAAATCAACAGCCCCAGCTGAGTCGCCGAGCAGGTTGCTGAAGTGGTTGGCGGCTTCCGATTTGGATAAGGTAGACGCGTAGTCCAGGATCTGCTTCAACTCTTCGTCAGGTAGAGGCAACAGCCTTGAAAGCTGCTGCACAGACATTTATTCTTGGCTAACAACTAGTATCCTGAAGCTTGTTTGGCGTTTCGGAGTGAATATTCAGTTAGCTGGCAGTCGAAGAGTCAAAGAGTCAAAAGCATATGTGCTGCTGGTGATGTGGGGCAAAGGTCAGTTTGGCCAGACCACCAGCCACAAAAGCCCCTCCACTCAGCCACATTTTGATTTCTGACTCCTATTTACCAGAATTTGGTCTGAGTTCCTGACGTTACTATTGCATACCATCGCCATGATTACCGTCTCTCCTGTATAAGATCTGCACCTAGGCCGCGTCCATGTTCAAGCATATCGACTTTGCCACAAAGGCTAATGCTGAAAACCACCCCAACATATCCCCCTTCCCACAGACCGGGTCCAGTCCTACTTGTCAATCTAATATCATTCCTGTCTAGCAGGCAGGAGTAGGAAGCGAGCCTGTGACGATTCGATCCGTTTTGTTTTATCGAACCTCTTCGCTTACATTAGCTGTCCGAATTCGTTTCGGCCTCTCCTTATCCTTGCGCATGTCGCCATGCTCAAATATCGTGCTAGGGGTTAAATCGCGGTTTGCCCGCTGGTATCCTTCGCGATTGACCTCCAGGCTCTCGCGTAGGAAGCACTCGATATCAAGGCACATGCCGTCCAGCGGAACACCCTCAAAACCGCTACTCTCCAACTTGGTAAATGGGGCTAGGTCAGTCGACACTAATCTTGCTGCATTAACCAATCTAGTAGGTTACGGCACTTGTGCGAACTGTCTTGTTCTAACAAGCACGCGGGGCCCGTTCACTCGAGGCGTAGCGCAAGCTTACAGCGTCAGCCGGTCAGAAACTCCACTACTGCTCACCGGTTTGGATGTAGCCGCATCCGAATCTGCTGTGTAACTGCCTAACAGGAAGATCACTTTTGTCTTCTCGGTTGACTCCAATGCGATTGGTTTTATCGCACGGATTGAAGCATGACTTGTCATATTCAGACGGATGTCAAGTTGACATTGACAGTTTTGCGCTCCTATACAGTAACTCCAGGGCGTCATCCATGTTCACCGGCTGGTAAATCACAGGCTACAGTAAGGTATTGAACGTATCCCACTACATTTGCTAGGCATATCGAGCATCCTCCATCCCTCACACAAGGAAATGCAGGCAGGGCCACCAGGCAGAATACAGGGAGGGGGTGTGATGTCCCGAGGCGCTGACATGAACATGTTTGTCTAGGTCACCTGACCGTATTGGTCTCATGAATGCCTATAGTCGGAGACACCGGAGGAGTTCCAGCACGTGCAAGCCCGGAGCTGATGTCCGTTGCACAATATTTCAGCATCCCGAATCCCTGATTTGTGGATACCCGGTTCCCCGTCGAATGGTATCCACAGAGCCGGTGACGAATACGAAGCTCAGTCCAACAATACAATTCTCTACCACGACTCCCGACAAAACTAGATTAGTCACAGACTGCTCGACAGGGTAGAGACAATGTCCGCCTGCTGGCATTCTCAAGTCGAGACATTCCGACTGAGAAGTTCTTCTGGTAGCCTTACGGGTGCCATCTTCCTACCTCGGCAACGATATGATTCTTCCGGGCCGACCACTTTCGCCACACTGTCTTTTTTACGACGCTTTGGATGATGCGAAGTTGATATATATACCCTCAATAGATACTCTCGAGCTCATCGAGTTGACTCTGACCTGCTGAAGTGACATTATATTCTTCCTGGCCGGCTTGGGGTGGCCACCCTTGGGGGTCTCATGATAGTATCGCTCTTGGGCCCCGCATGTCTCGCAAAGTTCCGGTCTAGCCCGCCTTTGACCCAGGATTACCACGAATCAAGACATGATGTTGTAATGCGGTGTGACATTACGCAAACACGCGGAGACGGTTACGCGGCAAAGAGTTTATGTTTACATTTGTGAAAGTGATCTCACGAAATTATTGGCAAGACTTACTGCTCATCTGCATACCTAGGTCGGCCTGGTGAATATTGGACGTTCAAGTAAGTGGCGGAGCTGCAAGACGAGCATGGGAGACGACTCGCATTGCCCCTGAGTGTGCGGGGAACTTGGCTTAGCGCTTACCGTACCAAAAGCCCCAACGCCCAGCCATGGGATCGTCGCGAAGTGAGTACCATTCAACTGCACGACATCAACCCGACACTCGTGAGCAATCATGGACAAGCTACCTGCCCATATAGCTAACTTCTGCTTTGAGGTACATTGGGCGTACGGCCGACAATAGGGACGGCCTATAATACAAGCAGGTTGGTGAACAACCTGGTTCTGGACTACTGTGATCATGGACGTTACACATATGCAGGTGGTGGCCGTTCCATTAGCAATGGGCGGGGGTCTCTCTTTCAGGACACTGGGCAGCCGACTACAAGTATAGGCATCGTGGGGGGCCAGGAACATAAAGGCAAACTTCTCCCCCGACCACCATCATTCGGTTGGAAGCTGCGAGATAGTCAACCCTCTGCTGCTGACTACACATTCCTAAAGATGGCATCTATTATTTCGATATTCGGAATACTTTGGTTATTCCTCCCTTCGGTCTTTACCCAGTCACCCTTATATCCTCGAGGATCAGCAGTCCAAGGGACATCGTTCTTGGATCGTGAGGCACACGTCACTGGCTTCTTTGGTCAGACGTTCCTGATAGACAATATCCCATTCATTGACATCCCAGACCAGCTCATTCAAGATGTTTACTACTATAGGTGGACGTCAATTCAGCGCAATCTGCGCTACGTCATGGCTGGCGCTGGCTGGATGTGTACGGAGTTTGTGCAGCCCGTCGGGTACGCGAAGGCGTTTGGCACTATTGATGCCGCTGCGGGGCACCATGTCGATGAGACCAGATGGCTTCGCAGCACGCACTATGCGGACGACTACATTGAGCTGTACACCCGTGGCCCTGCCGACTCGGTTCAGTATACCCAATGGATTCTCGATGCCATGAACCGTCGCTCGATGGTAACCGGAAACGTGGAATTCCTCTCGGCGCAGCTCGATGATATGAAACGGATGTGGCATGAGTGGGATTTTGTCTTCGATAAGAATGTAGGTTTGTATTACTACAAGCCAGTGTGGGACGCTCAGGAACGTTCACTGCCATGCTACATTGCCGATCCAAACGGCACTGACCCGGTCCTGCGAAACGATGGCCCAGACACATTCCGGCCAAGCCACAATGCATACATGATAGCAAATGCGAGAGCGGTCTCCCGAACTGCTGGCCTTGCTGGCGACGAGTCTACCGAAGTCGAGTTCGATAAGTTGGCTAATGCCCTCGAAGCCGCTATGTTTAAGCATCTATGGGCCCCGGAGCAGAAGTTCTTTATGGACATTATTCGCCCTGACAATCCTGATCTCACAAGACTCACGGGAAGGGAACAAGTAGGTCTCTTCCCATACCGGTTTGGCATTGGTCTAGAGGAGTCCTATGCACAGCCCGCCGTAGACGCTATGTTTGACTCGCAAGGATTTATGGCTCCCTATGGCCCGACAACTCTGGAGATTCGAGATCCGTGGTTCATGGGGGAGAAGCCCGACGATTACTGTAAGTCAAAGATTGAATTTCCTGTTATGTGCCACCTTGCCAAGCAAATCCAAATGACGCAGCACGGCTGATGCTAACATAGGCTGCTATTGGAACGGTATGTCATGGCCATACTCGACGAGTCACACTCTCAAGTCGCTTGCTGCGATATACCGTGCTGGTAATGCGAATGTCACCGGCCAACAGTATTACCAATACCTACGGACTTACGCGAAAACGCAACAGCACGAAGGTCGACCTTTCGTTGCCGAGTCCCATTATCCATTCGTAGATGACTGGAGCGCAAACACCGCCAACCACTCCGAGCATTACGACCATTCCACCAACAATGACGATGTTATCACCGGCTTGCTGGGAATCCTGCCTCAGTCCGACGACAGTCTCATAATATCGCCGATTGTGCCAGACGGCTGGACCTACTTCGCAGTGGAGAACTTGCCATATCACGGCCACCTCATCACAGTCATCTATGATAAGGACGGCTCCCGTTATGACCAGGGTAGCGGCCTGACTGTCTTCGTAGACGGAGAAAACGTCCTCAACACCGAAGAGAAGTACGCCGAGGTGTCTATCCCTTCGGTAATTCTACCAAATCCATATCCCCTAGCGAATATTGCGGCAAACCCTTCGGGGCCTGGCAATCAGTATCCCAAGGCCGATGCGACATACACCCACGCAGCCGACTTCCACTACAAAGCCATTGATGGTGTGGTCTACTATGACGACGTCCCGGACAACAGATGGAGCAACATCGGATCCCCCAACATGAACGACACACTTACCGTCACATTCGCGCGCCCCAGGAAGATATCATCCGTGACTTTAGCCCTGCTATCCAACGTGGGCCGCGGCGGGTCCGTCGACCTGCCCGAGAAGATCGAGGTCTACGGCTCCGACGGCTTGCTCGCGACAGTCGACAACAGCACCGAGCTCCTCGCCAACGACCGCAACGAGATTACCTTCAGCGAGACTGAAACGGACTTCGTGGCCGTGAACCTGCACCGCAAGGCCCGCGACGTCTACGTTGGCGTCTGCGAACTCGAGGTCTGGGCCCCTCCCAACAGGGGCCCCACGTACTACGCCGCCGACGCCTACCTCACCGGTGCCTCGACGCGCGTGGTCCGCGACTCCTCCTCCTCTTCGTCGGGGGCCGTCGTCGCCGTGGGCCTCGACACCGGCGCCATCTCCTTCCCCGGCGTTGTCTCCCCCGACCACCGCAGGTTCACCATCCTGACCGTCGGCTACCGCAACGGCGGCGGCGCCACCACCGAGCTCGCCGTCGAGGTCAACCACGTCCCGCGCGCCAACGTCAGCCTGGCGCCAACGGGGAGCCGGTACGGCACCGCCACCGTGGCGGTCCCGCTCGCCAAGGGCAAGAATTGGGTTATTCTCCGGCGGGGGGATGCGAAGGACGGCGACGCTGAGATCGGGATCGAGTACGTGAAGGTGCCCGCGTGATTTGGTATCTTGTGTGGACAGGCTGGCAGGCGGGCTGATGGGGTTTTAGGGATCTGAAAATAAGCATAAGTGGGGTGATGCAATTCGTAAGTACTTGATACCGTGCTGTGTTCGCTCTTAGGTATATGCCGGAGAACCAACTAGGCCGCTCATGGTATTTATTATTTAATGCGGATCCTTGCGCTGCCCTTTACCAATACTTCTGCGTCCAGTGATTACTCTTACAACCGACTACAACCCCCTCGAGACGGGGCCGAAGTAGGTCTGCATCACGGTTCGGAACTAGTCTATTTCCTTTGACCTCCAAGGACGACAAGTCTCCAAGTGGTCAACAGCCCTGTATTATATTGTGCGAATAAAAAAGATGACCTACTTATTCTCAGCAACGACGGATACCTACCATAATGCTATGTCTGTGGATGGGGGTAAAAGGTACGCTACTCTAACAAGATATATAGGCAAAAGAACTGTAGCACGACTAATAAGGAGACGGCGCTTAAGTATTACACACTTGCTATGGGCTGCAATGGTGTTTTACGAAGAGAGGGGGGATACCAGACGATGCATCGGATGCGAATGGCAGGTGAGGAGTGGACCGAAAAGGGGGAAGTAAAGGTACTCGCTCGTTACGATATCCACCCCCCACATGCTACCCTTATGGTTCCCAGCAGGCTTTCGCTTATGTTTCGCTTCGTGGTACTCATATTCCTATCCGTACTGTGCCTGGTTGACACTATGGCCTCGCTACCAACACGGTCTTATTGGGAAAAGCGATTGGATCTTGTTTGCATTACTTGCAGCAGGAATAAACATGATCAACCAATCGATGTTGGTTAGGTAGATTAAAGTTCTAACTAGGCCTGGAATTATTCTGTTTTATGATAGGAAGTACTGGCCTAATGTAAGTAGCCTTTGTAGGCCCTTAGGAAAGTAAGGGGATAATCTTAACGCCGATGGCGAAAAGCCGACGCCTGGCGAGTTCACGACACGTAGTATTATTATATGGTTGTGTGGCGTAGGATATAGCCACAAGTGCCGAGGCAAGTAGCTTGTTGCTTATCTACATAGTCCCACATAGATAACACTTGAATCGGGCTGATAGGGGCGTAGGTACGTACCTCGGAATGTACCCACTGAAGGCCCCAGTTTATGTTCGTAACTGCTGCATTGACATTATTTCAACTTTCCCACTTCACAGTTGGATGAGCGCCGTAACGATCTGTCCTTTAATCACACGATGGCGCTCGTGGACAACGCTCAGATCAAGAGCGCCGAGCTCTTGTCGCCGTTGCCGCTATATCTTCATGCATACGTATTTCCTTTCGTCATAATATGGCCCGCCTTCGCACGAATCTTCTATACTCCCGAGCTGTATGAAAAGCATATCGGATCTTCAGAATGGACCTTCGTCTGGTGCGGATCCATCATCACCATTCAGAGCTTGTTCTGGCTTAGCACCCACTGGAGCGTCGACCTCAGGGCACGATTCACTGCTACCAAAGCGAAGAGGGTCGAAGAAGCCCAGTTGATCAAAGTCATACCCGTCGCAAATGCTGGCACCGGTGATATCTGCCAACTTAACCGCATCAAGGTAAGACGCTTACCATCTGCCTCCGGGACCGCATAGATAGTAGTTAGGCTAACCAATACTTTCAATGGTGAAGGTTGGCGACAAGACGAACGTGTCGTTCCTGTTTCAGAAGCGCCGTTTCCTCTACGACCCCGTGAAGGCCTCCTTTGCCCCCTTGAGTTACGAGATTGATGAGGAACCCAAGCCGAGAATTGAGCAGTTCCAGAAGTCCAAGGGCCTTACCACGCAGGCGGAAATCGAGAGACTCGAAGAGTACTACGGTTCCAACACATTCGATATCCCTGTCCCCACCTTTACCGAACTCTTCAAGGAGCATGCCGTCGCCCCTTTCTTCGTCTTTCAGATCTTCTGTGTTGGACTGTGGATGTTGGATGAGTACTGGTACTACTCCCTGTTCACCCTTTTTATGCTTGTTGCCTTCGAGAGCACTGTGGTCTGGCAGCGACAGCGCACCTTGAACGAGTTCCGCGGCATGAGCATCAAGCCCTACGACGTGTGGGTTTACCGATTGGGCAAGTGGACCGGGATACAGAGCGACAAGCTTCTTCCCGGCGACCTTGTATCTGTCGGACGTACCAAGGAGGATAGTGGTGTCGCCTGCGATATGCTCCTGGTTGAGGGTACTGCCATTGTCAACGAGGCTATGCTTTCTGGCGAGAGTACGCCGCTGCTGAAAGACTCCATCCGATTACGTCCGGGCGAGGTGCGCCTTGATCCCGAGGGTCTCGACAAGAACGCCTTCCTCTGGGGCGGAACCAAGGTACTCCAGGTTACTCATGGTAACCCGGACGAAGAGAAGCCAAAGCTTGCTTCTGGTGTCCCCGCACCCCCCGATAACGGCGCCATGGCTATCGTCATAAAAACCGGGTTCGAAACCTCACAGGGTAGTCTGGTACGAACTATGATATACTCGACAGAACGAGTCTCGGCGAACAACGCCGAAGCCCTGTTCTTCATCCTGTTCCTGCTCATTTTCGCATTGGCCGCCTCTTGGTACGTTTGGGACGAGGGTGTCAAGAAAGACCGGAAGAGATCCAAGCTTCTCTTGGACTGCATCCTGATCGTCACGAGTGTCGTGCCCCCCGAGCTGCCTATGGAGCTTAGTCTAGCTGTTAACACCAGTCTTGCGGCCTTGGCCAAGTTGGCCATTTTCTGCACTGAGCCTTTCCGCATCCCGTTTGCTGGCCGCATCGACGTCGCCTGTTTCGACAAAACGGGTACGTTGACAGGCGAGGACCTTGTCGTT
Source organism: Monosporascus sp. CRB-9-2 (assembly GCA_004155915.1). Classification (NCBI taxonomy): domain Eukaryota; kingdom Fungi; phylum Ascomycota; class Sordariomycetes; order Xylariales; genus Monosporascus; species Monosporascus sp. CRB-9-2. The sequence continues at coordinate 52,394 of QJOA01000220.1, read as the reverse complement.
GAAGGCATTGCTGGACTTGGTCTCGGTCGTTCCGGCACAGATACGCCAAAGGACACCAATGGCGCTCACAGCCGTATGACCCCTGTCCTGGAAGCTGGTATGGAGACGACCCTTGTCTTGGCGACGGCTCATGCTCTCGTCAAACTTGATGAAGGTGATGTCGTTGGTGACCCTATGGAGAAAGCGACCCTGACTGCCCTGGGTTGGACCCTTGGCAAGAACGACACACTGTCAGCTAAGCCTTCGGTGGCAGCCGCTGGTGGAACTGCTGGCACTGTTCAAGTCAAGCGACGATTCCAATTCTCGTCAGCCTTGAAACGTCAGAGCTCCGTCGCGACTGTGAATTCTGTGAACCCGAAAACCGGCGACAAGATGCGTGGTACATTCGTCGGTGTGAAGGGTGCACCTGAGACCATCATGAACATGCTCGTCTCGATTCCCCAAGACTACGAAGAAACCTACAAGTACTTTACGCGACGGGGATCCCGCGTGCTCGCCTTGGCCTATAAGCAACTCACCACCGACAACGAACTCGGATCCGGCAAGATCAACGATTTGAAGCGCGAGAAAGTGGAGGCTGATCTTACTTTCGCTGGCTTCTTGGTTCTTCAATGTCCTCTTAAGGATGATGCAAAGCAGGCGGTACGAATGCTTAACGAGAGCAGTCATCGCGTTGTTATGATCACTGGCGATAACCCCCTTACCGCCGTGCATGTAGCCCGAGAAGTGGAGATAGTAGACCGCGACGTTCTCATCCTCGACGCCCCTGAGAAAGATGAAGGAGGCCGGAAGCTCGTGTGGCGCAGCGTGGATGACAAGATTAACATTCTTGTCGACCCCACCAAGCCTATTGATCCGGAGATACTCAAGTCGAAAGATATTTGCGTCACCGGATATGCGCTGGCTCAGTTCAAGGATAATCTCTCTGCCTGGAATTCACTCTTGCGATACACTTGGGTCTATGCTCGTGTCTCACCAAAGCAAAAAGAAGAGATTCTGCTTGGGCTCAAGGATATGGGATACTACACCCTGATGGCTGGTGATGGCACCAACGACGTTGGCGCGTTGAAGCAGGCTCATATCGGTATCGCGCTACTCAACGGCACGCCGGATGATCTGACCAGAATCGCTGAGCATTCTCGCAATACGAAGATGAAGGAGCTCTACCAGAAGCAGGTTGATCTCATGAAGCGATTCAACCAGCCCGCGCCGCCTGTTCCTATCTTGATCGCTCATCTCTATCCTCCCGGCCCTTCTAATCCCAACTATCACAAGGCGATGGCTCGTGAGGCACAGAAGAAGGGTGTCACTGTTGAAGAACTCGCCAAGGTTTACGGCCATGATCTAACGGCAGTCGCCGCCGCTCAACATCCGGCTATCAACGACCCTAGGAAGGCGAAACAGCAGGAAGCTACCAAGAAGGCCGCCGGATTTGCCGACAAGATGACCAGCGCGATGATGGAGCAGGATCTTGGCGACGATGAGCCCCCAACTCTCAAGCTTGGCGATGCATCAGTTGCTGCGCCTTTCACCAGCAAGCTGCGAAACGTCATTGCCGTGCCGAACATCATTCGCCAAGGCCGTTGCACGCTTGTCGCTACTATACAGATGTACAAGATCCTTGCCCTCAACTGCCTGATCAGCGCCTACAGTCTTAGTGTTCTATATCTGGAAGGCATCAAATTCGGCGACACGCAGATCACCATCAGCGGGATGCTCATGAGTGTGTGCTTCCTCTCCATCTCTCGTGCGAGATCCGTCGAAGGTCTGTCGAAGGAGCGACCTCAGCCCAACATCTTCAACTTCTACATCATCGGTTCGATCCTTGGCCAGTTTGCTGTCCACATCGTCACGCTCATATACATTGCCCGACTTTGCGATAGGCTGGAGCCGTAAGTCATTCATTCTCGCATCACAGACTTCAAATAGGACATAAAAGCTAACACGGATCTTAGGAGGTCCGAGGACATCGATCTCGAAGCCGAGTTCTCTCCCTCGCTACTCAATAGCGCTGTTTACCTACTACAACTGATCCAGCAAATCTCGACATTCGCCGTCAATTACCAAGGACGACCCTTCCGGGAGTCCCTTTCGGAGAACAAGGGGATGTTCTATGGCATCATCGGAGTGACTGGAATCGCCTTCGCGTGCTCGACGGAGTTTATCCCCGAGATCAACGAGAAGATGAGCCTCGTCAAATTCACCGACGAGTTCAAGACTATCATGACGACTATCATGGTCCTCGACTACGTCGGCTGCTGGGCCATCGAGCGCGTCCTGAAGGCCTTGTTCAGCGACTTCAGACCGCGGGATATCGCGATCAGACGCCCGGAGCAGGACGAGCGGGAGAGGATCCGCAAGGAGGCCGAGCAGAAGCAGAGGGACGAAGAGGAGGAGCGCAAGAGGCTCGAGAAGGTCGCCGAGTTCGAGCGCAAGGTCGAGGAGCGGAGAGAGAAGGTCAGGGCCTGGGCCGAGTCGAGGGGTGTGAATGTTCAACAGGGCCAGGGTCAACGACAGGTCGCCGCGGCGCGGTAGACAGGTTGTGGTTCTGGTTTGTGCACTCGACGACTAGTCGTTGACCTTGGCCCCGTTGAACTAGGTCGGGGTCGGCGCATAATAGAGAGGGCTCTGTAAGAATACGATTAAAAGGCATTAGATGACCTAAACAGTCTGGAGGCGCACCGGATACCGAAGAGGTCTGCATGATGGCGGCGAGATATGCCGTGAAGGTTATTTTGAATCGGGTTGGCATAGAGGCAATTCTATACTATCTTATTTTTACCTAATCCGAGCGCTCCTCTCAAGGTCCTGCAGAACCCAAATGGGAGCAACACGACATCAATTATGATGTCCGTCCCCGTGCCCCCCTCTGAAACGTACTGCCCGGGTGCGCATTCTCCCTGAATTCCTCCCGGCATAGTTTGGTGACGATACGAGCTTGCATGCCCTCGAGTCATTTCCGGTTTGGATCTAATTCATTCCTCAGCGGTTCCTAGCATTTGGCAACGTGTCTTTTCTCTCTACTGGAGCTCGTCATTTGCAGTCTTTGGTGCGACAGCAATCACCTAGCTGTGTCCGTATTTACATATGTGCAACCTGTCCTTTTTGCAGCCCCAGAAAAGGATGACTCAATGCACCAGCAATCAATCGAAATCCGGGGTTCGTCCCTTATTACCGTAATAACATCGGCAAGGATATTCATGATACACAAGGAAGATAGAGTTCAGGGGCTGCTGCGCCTCATTCGTCATTCGTCAGCTCGAGATCACGTTTCTTGTTTCCAGTTTTCCGGGTTGCAGCCCGTGTTTATATGTTGCGGTGTCGGTAAAGAGGAGCCGGCCGAGGCCAAGACTGGTCGAACGATAGAAATATATCCGAAGTTAACCCATATGGCAATTGGATTCCTTGGCTATCGTCGCGTGAGCGCCGGTTTGGAACTCGGCTGGTCACGGTATAAGACCTGCGTCGTTGGCTCTCTGTCTGTCTGTCTGTCTGACCGAGTTACGAAGATAGTTCATAGAACCTTGATTTTCGTTCTTTTCTTTTGAGATTAGAAGGAGTCGTTTGTTCCTGAATTGATACTGCCTTTTGTTGAGGTTGGTGCTGTTTCTAGCGAATTTTCCGCTGATTGGGGTGCGCCTCCCTTGCCCAACTCCCTCTCCGGGTGCAGAGCAGCAGACGACTAACATTAAACACCAGATAGCAGCCGCCGTTTCTATCTGGCTACTCAACCGTTTCTCTGTTTTGACAAAATAGATCGGTGGAGGGTAGAGTTTAGACAAAAGACATGACAGAGGCATTGAGAGCATCACCCCCTCCGAGGGGCAACACTGGCGGCATTGTGGTCTTCGGCGGCGGCACGGCGACCAACAGCCTCGTCGACGTGTTCGAGCGCATCCGCGCGCAGCGCAACTGCTCCCTCAGCTACGTCATCCCCATCAGCGACAACGGCGGTAGCTCGTCGGAGCTGATCCGCGTCTTTGGCGGGCCAGGTGCGTTTTTGCGTCTTTCCTCTCGTTTTCTTCTCTCTGAGTAGTGAGTGGGTCGGCGGGGTTCGTGTCGTCTTTTATCCTTTGGCCTTATGGCAGCGGATTCTCGGAGTATCTATGTATACGATAGGCGACGAATGGATGGTGGATGGATTTAAGAATGGGAGGAACTAGACTCCATTGGTTGGTAATTGGAGATAGGAGATGCTAACGTCGTTTCTAACGAGGCAACAGGCATAGGAGACGTACGCAGTAAGTCCCCACTTCCCCTCCTCTGTTTTAATCCAGTAGCCCCGAAAACCAGCCAAGCTAACCGACACCGCATGCGAAAAGGCCGCCTCGTCCGGCTGATCCCGGGCTCGGACACGGACCCGGAGCAGCGGGCGCTGCGGGAGCTGTTCAACCACCGGCTGCCGTCGGACCGGGAGCGGGCGCGCGTCGAATGGCTCGACGTGGTCGAGGGCCGCGACCGCGTGCTCTGGCGTGATGTTTCCAGCGAGAAGCGCGAGCTCGTCCGCTCCGTCCTCAACCTCGCCAACCTCGAGATCGTCAAGCGCGCGCGCCCCAGCTCCACCTTCAACTTCGCCAAGGCAAGCATCGGGAACTTGTTCTTGACTGGGTGGGTCCTTTTTTGGTTTTTGATTTTGTGTTCTTTTGCTGTGGTTTAATTTGGTTGGTGCCTTCATCTGTTGGTTTGCTGCCCTTCTTGTTTCCGGGATGGGAGTCAGTGCGGGCGGATAATGAAATGGCTTAGGGGTGTTGCATAGCCTGGACCTTACTTCGTCAAACGAGAGAAGTGCTCCATAGAAGCCACATCAAGCCGCCATCAACCTACTGACGAACACTGCTGCACAGTGCCCGCGCCTTCACCGGCTCCCTGGAATCCGGCATCTACCTACTGAGCAGCATCTGCTCGATCCCGTCAACGGTGTCGGCGCTGCCAGTCATCAACAGCAACTTCACGCACCACATTAGCGCGGGGCTGACGGACGGCACGGTGATCACGGGGCAGAACGCCATCTCGCACCCGTCGGCGCCGACCTCTCTCCCGGCGTCCGGGGTCCCCGCCGCCTCCGACCCGGACCAGGACGCGGAGGGCCGGCTGCTACTGCCGGCCCTGACCGACACGGCCTCGGGGACCATGACGCCGCTGGAGACGGAGACGGCTGCGCACGACCTCATCGAGGACGCCACGCTGCCGGGGTCTCTGCCGTCGCTGCGGAAGCCGTACATCGAGTTCTCCAAGGGCGGCGGCGGTGGCGCCACCAAGAACGCGGAAGGAAAAGCAGGCGAAGATGAGCAGCACGACGACGACGACGACCTGCCCGCCCGCATCGACCGCATCTGGTACATCAACCCGTACGGGCACGAGATCCGCCCGGTGCCGAACCCGAAGGTGCTCGCGGCGATCCGCGGGGCCGGCGCCGTCGTCTACAGCATCGGGTCACTGTACACGTCGCTGATGCCGAGCCTGATCCTGCGCGGGGTCGGGGACGCCATAGCGGGGGTGCACACCAACGGGGCTATCGGTAACGGTAACGCGAACGGAAGCGGAGGTCCGAAACACAAGGTCCTCATTCTCAACAGCAGCATCGACCGCGAGACGGGCCCCAGCGGCGACCCGTACACGGCCGCGGACTTCGTGCGCGCCATCGTGCGCGGCGCTGGCTCGCAGGGCCTGCAGGGCGCAGGGAACGGGCTCGTGGCGGCAGATTCGTTGCCCCACCGTAGTAATAAGAACACGACGTCCTCGTTATCGAATTCTAATACCACCTCAGAAACTACCAACACGGCCCCCGACTCGAACTCGACTAACCCCAGCATCTCCGCCCCCTCTACAACGGTCACAGTCACGACACCCGCAACCCAGAACGACCAGAAGACGCCAGGGTCGGTATCAGGGTCCGGGTTATGGTCACCGCCAGCATCACAGTCGCAGGGATGGTCGGCGGAGGCGGAGCAGGTACGGCGGTACGTGACGCACCTGATCTACCTGGAGGGCGAGGGCGCGCCGCGGGTGGACCGGGAGGAGCTGGGCCGGCTGGGCGTCGAGTGCATCCGGGTGTACGGGCGGCGGGTGGACGGGACGCTGCGGTACGACGAGGCGGGGTTGACGAGGGCGCTCGAGGCCGTCATGGGGAGACCCGACAACATGGGGCGGAACCGGCGGAACACGAGCGGCCAGTAGTAGAGGTAGCGCTCGGTGATCGGTGGTCAGTCGAGAGGACATGTACGATGCATTGGGGAAGCGTGTGGGCGGTAACGAGTATACGGCTACTAGTTTTATCAATGCGCTATAAAATATACTTCCACGTTGAAATCGTCACCATAGGGATCAACGCACGAGAAAGAGGTATCATTTATCTGTGGACTCAGTATCTTACACTTCGCATGCTATGTATGCCTACTGCAAGAAATACAGTCTATGTATGACCCGTTTCCCACCTGACAGCAAAGCAGCAGATGGAGAAAACCAAAGCCGGTTCCGTAAAAGCCTTCTGGTTCAACGCCAGAAGGCCAACTTCATTCGCTTTTCTCAATCCAAGTCAGTCAGCAGCCGACACTTGTTCTCCTCTCTCCTCACCCTCGCGTTTCGACTAACGGCACTAGTCCGCTAATCGCACCCCCAAGCTCGGAGACGCTTATTTAGGGGGGTTGGCGGCGACGAAGGCGACACCCTTCTCAATGTTCTTCTTGAGGTCGCCCAGGCAGGCCTCCAGAAGCTTCTGCTCGTTGGCGTCGATCTCGCCGACGGGCAGGATCTTCTCGACACCGTTAGGGCCGAGCTCGACCTTGGAGGCGAAGAACTCGATGCCCTGGTCCTTGTACAGAGGGCTGTCGACGAAGGTAGGCTCGACAACACCCTTCTCGCCCTGGGCGGCACGGAGGACGGAGTCGGCGAAGCGGGCACCGGCCTGAGCCATGGACAGAGTAGCAGAACCGGCCCCGTCCTTGGCCTTGACGACCTCGTCACCACCGAACTGGACGCGGTTGACGAGCTCGGCGTTGGAGCTCAGGTCGGGGTGGTTGCTCTGGCTGAAGAGAGGGACGATAGTGACACCGGAATGTCCACCGACGACCGTGATGTTCTCGTCCTTGGGGTCGGTGCCCTTCAGCTCGCTGACGAAGCGGCTGGCGCGAACGACGTCGAGGGTGGTGACACCGAACAGGCGCTTAGGGTTGTACACCCCACGGGCCTTGAAGACCTCAGAGACGATAGGGACGGTGGAGTTGACGGGGTTGGAGATTATCAGGAGGTTGGCCTCAGGGCAAGACTCGGCGGCGGCCTTGGCCAGGTCACGGACGATGGAAGCGTTGGTGTTGAAGAGGTCATCTCGGGTCATGCCGGGCTTGCGGGGCACGCCGGCGGGGATCAGGACGACATCACTGCCCTTCAGGGCGTTAGCCAGGCCAGTGGGCGTCGGGTCGTAGCCCTTGACGCTGCTCTTGGTGTTGATGTGAGAGATATCAGCAGCGACACCTATAATGCGGTAATTATTGCGTCAGTGTATGAGCACACCGAAGTCGATTGGGTCGATTGCGCAACGGACGTGGCAAAGCAGCCCAGAGGCTTGTGGATGGCCGAATGAAGTGCCGCCGCGACGGTGATACGGGCGTAAAACAGGAATCTCCAACATACCAGGTCCGCCACGGATATCGTACAGAGCAAGCTCGGTAACTCTGGGGTTCAGCTTGAGAAGCAGAGAAAGAGGCTGACCGATACCACCGGCAGCACCGAGGACGGTGACCTTGGAGAGCTACAAGACATGATTGTTAATTTCCGTCATATGCCTCCGTGATGCCATGGCGGGGATGAGAGCACGGATGTCGAAATAGCTTCAGTTCCGAGAACTGGAGCTAACTGAGCGACTTACGTTCCTTGCAGAGGCAGAGAAGGCCCGGCGTTGACCGGCAGCGAAGATAGCTCTTACGGGCATCATCTTGAAAGTCTAATTATGTATATGTGTATACGATCCCGACGAAAGGAACAAGAGAAGAAAGCCGCTGCGGATTGACTCGGGAAATCCCACGATATGTATGGAAATGTTTTTAGAGAACGGTGGGACGAGGATCAGAATCGGGATCAAGAGATGGCCGGTGGAAACTTCCCGCTCATGAGACTAAAAATTGACATTTTTTGGGGCGCAAAGGCCACTAAGCCTTGATAAGGCTAGTTGGATGTGGCTTGCGCTCTCCGTCTGTGGATTTGTGGCGAAAAGGTGGGATCTGCTCCAGCCACATCTCGCAATTCGGGTTGTTGGGACGAAGCGATGTCTCAATTGGTCGGGCTGGCGGATGGCCGGGGATCCACTTTCAACATTACAACCAAGGCGGGTGCAAGTGGACTCACATGCTGTCCGATGTTGCATTCACAGGGTAGCTTTTCGAAAACTCCGAGGCTACGGCAGGGGATAGCGAGAACATGTCCGAAAAACGAGAGTCGATTTGCGCGCTTGTTGACGGGGGGTGCGCTTGCCCACGTAGTCGTACTTTCTGAGTTATCTTGTCCTGACATGGGCGTAGCCACCCGCGCCATTGAGGAGCAGTACCACGTCGTCCCGGAGCATTCTGATGCCGACCCTTTGCGTCGCGATTTCCTATAGGCGAACTTCGTCTTCCGGAGCCAGCTGCCCCAAGCTCTACGAGTCACGGAATACCTAAACCTGCATGAGCAGGGCGAGACTTGATGTGCCCAGAGCCAGGAGCAGGAGGAAAAGGGGCGTCGGGAAGCGCAGAAACAGACAAGAAGCAGAAAACGGTTAGGCGCGGACCGTAACCAGCTAAGTAGGCGATTCGAAGCTACAAATATGTCTTTATGCATTATTTTGGCTTAAATTGCTGCATTTGTTCAAATCCCCGGTCCTTTTTTTTTTTTACCAAATTATTTTTGTTTTTGCCATAGTTAAGCTGTGCGGGAAATCAAAGGATTTGGCTGAATTCGGCTATATGACTGCATACGGTCATATAGGGGTTACGGATTCATCAGGGACAAAAGCAACGGTTAACAAGACTTCTTTATCTTTGCTAACAGCTTTGCTATTCGATTTATACGCATTAAGAAGGCGTACGAGTATATATATATAGGGGCTTGGCAACCTGTTGCTAAGCCTGGACATTTAAGATCATCAAGCCTGACTACCCCTATTTAAATATACACTTATATTCCTGCTGCATTACAACAAGAGTTTACCCTGCAAAGTCTCCCATACTAAAACGTTACGGGTAGCCTCATCATCATTCCTGGAAGTCTCACACCTCGATGCTCAGCAGGCTGATCGCGAGAAAGGTTGCATAAGGTGTGGAAAATGTAAATTGTCATGCTTGATCAGGGCTCAAGAGAGCAGTGACTAGACAGCTCTATATATAGCGTGGGAGCCCCGGAACAACGTTGTTGCGGTGCCCCTAGAGTTCCCTAGGGCTTGATGACTCAGCAAATTACCCCTATTCTGGGGCAACTTTAAAGCTCTTTGCTTTTCAAAAAGAGCCGCAGATTTATTACTATTTCTATAAAAGACTATAAACATCCCCAGCCAAATATATACACATTAATGTATGCGTTTGACGAGACATGACGACCTCGGTCGCGTCGTCCTGATATCGAACCATGTCCCGCCCATATTCGGATCCATATTATTTTGCGCGACTATGAGTTTGTTGTTATATGCGCAAATCTAATGTAATTCTCCATTAACAGAACGACTAAAGATGGTTATTTGGTCAGCAAAAAGACGTTCATGCGGAAAATCCCTGGTTGCACGGCGAACGGGGCATAAGGTGGCGTTGCTTTCAACTCTAGACGAGGCGGAGTGCGATTCGCTCAGTCATTCCCACGTTGGTATCTTGAACAGAACGCCTGAAGTGATTGAGGAGCACGATAACCTGGACGGCTAGTTCGTGTTGAGCTTGGACTTTAGGTGAGTTGGTGCTCCTAGACAGCCTACAAATACCGGGTCTAATTGCAAATGGAGGCGCGTAGCCCTGCAGCTCAGACGAATCAAGAGATACGTTTCCTGTGAGGGGCAGGACTCCGCGCAATTAAGAATTTATGGCCGCATCTGGCACGTCCGGAGTTCGCTGTGGGGGGATCTTCGACTTCATTGCTGCCCACGCTCTAATTCCTTGGCCTCCGTTGGCTACCACTCCACTCGCTTTACCGACGCCGTCCTAGCCCTTACAATGACTATAACACAGGCATCTCTAGTTTTATGTAAAAGACGATATATCTAACATCCTAAATTTCCCAATACTGCTCCGGGGACCTTGAGGAAAGTAGCAAGAGAAGAACCTCCTAGACTGATTAACCATCCGCCTAGATCCTACACACCTTGACTCTCAAACCCCAGGAGGCTTCAATGTCAAGGCCGGATTATGGAACACGGAGTTCTTATCCACTACTCCGAAAAAAAATCTGCTGACCACCTCAATGACTATGATCTCCATCTCCAAGAGGCCAAAAGCCTTTCCTATGCACACCCGTGGTCCCGCACTGGAGGACAAAAAGGTGTATGGGCTAAAGTTAAGCCTACTGAGCTGCCTCACCCGTCAGGGTTGAACATGTCGGCGTCATCGCCCCAGATTACCGGGGTGCGCTGGACCATGCTCAGCACCACGGTGACTGTTGTCCCCTTAGAGATCATGACGCCCGCGATTACCATATCTTCGCGGCTTCTCGCGGTAGCATGAGCCCCGTGGTGTATTGACGCAGAGACTCCGGCAGACTTTGTTCAGGTAATGCATGTTGTCGGTAGTGCTATAGTCCGCCTGGTCCTTCCCCTCCAATGCGTTCAAAACCTCTCGCGGCAGGCGGTCCTGGATATCTAACTTCACACGTAGCTCGTACGTAAGCCATGTCAGAGCATCCGCCGTTGTTTCGTGACCAGCCGCCACGAGCTGAAGCAGCTGTTTTCCTATTAGCATGGCTCAGCGAACTATGCCGAAAAAAAAAAGAAAAGCTACGTTGTCGACAATCTCCTCCTCATCGATTGCTCCCTTCTAGGAAAGACTCTCCACGCTCATGTGCATCAAGTGTCCTGACCCCCAGGCTCCTTTCAGAGTTGACTTGTCCGGCAGTTACTTCTTCCAGCCTTGCATTAGTTCCCGTCACATTCTCCACGCCTCCGAGTTCTCGTGAACAAAACGCTTGTTCGCGGCAACGGGCAACCAGCGGAGGTAGATGTACGGGCTGATGAACGCGATCAACTTGTCGAAAAAGGGCTGTCTGGGAGTATAATCATAGCATTCCTCGGAGTTGAGCGATGACGGAGATCATGACTTATTTACACGTGTGTCAAGCCCCGAACCATTTCATCCCTAGTACTCGCCATGATTTGGTCCGCCTGCTCGGCCCCATAGAACGCCTCGTTGTAACATACACTAAACGTCATTTTCCCCCCGAACGTCCACAGATACATCTGGAAATCCCCGGTCATCATCGTGGAGCTGACCCAAAATTTGCTGATCTCCCAATCGCCATATCGGCGTTGGAGATAGTCATCGACGACCCCCATGCTAGACAAAGACGGCGTGCTACTGGGCGGCACGCCGCCGCTTTCGAGGATTTGCCGCGACATAGCCATGTAAGGAGCCAGGTAGCTGAAGTCGTTGTCTGCGAAGGCGAAAGGCGTCTTGTACTGCTTGTGCAGGGACTGGCTGAGAGCGTCGAAAGTGCTGTCCTTGCCGAGGTCAGCCGTGAAAGGCAGGGCAGTTTGGAGAGAGCCTATGGAGTGCTTGTGTGGGATGAAAGAGGAGGGGAAATGACGGCGGAGGTCGATAGTGGTGAATTGGACGTAGGATGTGCCCTCTTCGCCGGCTGCCGACTGTATTTTCTGCAAGCCCGGAGTTTTAGTATCAATCGGCGCATAAAGAAGATATTGGATTCAACTTACTTGCGTCGCCAAAGCAAGCGCTGCATGCCAGGCTGAAGTGACACTGACCCCTTTTTCCTTGCACGCGCCAATGATGGATGAAGTTGCCTCCTCAGTCATCTCAAGATCTCTGTGAACTGGTCTTTGAGGCGTGGTTGCAAAGTTAACTCCGGGCAACCGGATTGGCCTTTCCTGCTGCAGGACCCGCTGGAATATCGACTGAGCGTCGGCCAAGTTCTTTTGGGACGGAACAGCTGAGACCCCCAACCACTCATCGTATGGCTTGGAAAGGTTTGGCGATCCAGTCGTCTCGTAATCCTGAGAGCCGTCTCCTGGCTGAGTTGACAGTGCCGTGAACAAGGCGTGATACAGATACAGCATCCCCCGCCCATCGATGAGTGTGTGCGGCGATTGCAGCAAAAGCTGATTCGTATCGCGCAGATAATGGAGTGTGATGTGAAACTGGCTCCTGAACGCCGAGAACAGCTCGTCTGCGGTTGTCCCGTCGTGAACTCGAAAGGACTTCTGCAGCCATTCCTCCGTGTCGGCATCTTCGCGGACCACAATCTCCCGTGAAGGAGGGTCTACGACGGCGCCTACGCAGGGAAAGTCGCGTCGTATACTCTTCCATGCTTCCCGGAGAGCTTCCTCCGTGTCGACGGCGTCGGCATGGTTTTTGATGGTTACGCTGCATCCGATCATCCAGTGTACCGGCTGGCCTTCGGGAGAGGCTAAACTCAGGTAGAAGGACTCCATGGAGCCCAGCTTGCGACGCCAGGCATCACCTTGGTTGATCCACGAGTAGGCTGCGCTAGATTCGGTTGTGGGAACCTCTGCCGTGGATTCCTCAAGCGTTTCTGGAAGGCCAATTGAGGACTTTGGCTCGTTGACGCCAGTTGCCACTGGCGCCATAGCTACTTCTGCAATTTAGTTTATCGATGGTTCTTTGGAGTTCTTGACGAGGAGGAATGAGGTAAAAGTATCTGTAGGGAGTCGTTAGGTAGGTACAAGGTTTCTGAAGATAGGGAAGAACAAGCCCAAGAACATGACGCAACTCCCGTGGAAATACAATCGATATAAGTCACAGGTCACTCTTGGTACTGGTGTTTATGTCAGGGGTCGTCAGGCGCTCAAACTGGAAGGGCACTTGGCACCGCTGATAAAGGTGCCGAATGTACGTAATCGAAGGGGAAATCCTCCGAATAACGCTAACGAAGTCCGAGTCGGGCAACTTCGCCAGCCTACGATCCTGACAGGGTCACCACGTGCTCCATCTTGGCATGATTTTATAAATAGATGCAAGCTAATTTTCATGAACGGTAATTGCCCCTTCTCAAATTATTCGGTGAGCGGCTTAGTCTGGCAACTGCGCATATCCGCCTTTGCCAGGAAGATGGGCGCCTCCATAAGAGATACCAGAGTTCGAGAGAAGAAACTGGACTTGTATTCCCTTGGCATTTTTCAGGATGCTCTCTATGAATGATTCTACTTGTATTGGCTACTACAAGACCTAGCCTCCGAGGTTATTTTACCTGTCCTGCGCCTAAGATAGGGTAGGTAGCAGCAGATGATAAAGCGATTGGCAGTAATCAAGTCTACGCTTGCTGGGAGGAGGCACATAGGGGAGGTATGGCAGCAAACTAACCCAGTTACTCCGCTGCGTGGTTCTCAAGATAAAGATGTATATGTCACCCACGACGATAAACATACCTAGGTCATTAACAAATAGGTTGAATACCCGTTGGATTCCATCTAAGTAATCAGCCTTCGGCCGAGGGGACTACACATCTATATATACACAAGTGCTGTTGGGCGTCATTACCCTAATTCTGATGTAGAATGCCACATTACAATACAAACTATTCTTGTGATAATGCATTGTAAAAATTCTCAGACATTCCCCACTCGAACTACAAGCTTCTGTCCTCGAACCTGACCCCCCTTTAGCATTTCTAGGCCTTGAATAATGCCTTGCCATTTACCAGGCACCTCCCGTGCCGGATGGCACTTGAGCCGCCCCTCGTCCACCAAGGTCTGAACCTCTAGTGCCCATCGTGCCCCGAGATCAAACTTGGACTGGTCCGCGTCACGGTGGTACACGCCATCGAGCTTGACTTCGCGGCCCATGACTACATATGTCATAGGCATGTCCATCTTGACTGCCTTTCTCGTTCTCCATTCGTCGGGGGCGTGCTCGAGGGAAGCATATCGCGCGCCCGCACGACCAAGTGCCGTGAAGCAGCATTTCACAGACTCCGGGGTGGTGATGCAGTCGATAGCCACTCGGATGGAGCCTTTTGTCGCATCGCGGATTGTCTCTCCGCAAGTCGGAGAGGAGTAGGGAAATGTGGAAACAGCACCGTATTTTCTCACGAGAGCCGAGGAGGCCGGAGAGCAGGTAGCGATGGGGTCGTAGCCCGCGCTATGAAGAAACATGAGTTAGTTCGCGCTGAACAGAACTCACGACGGCATCGCACGTACCTCGATAGTAACTGACAAGCCATGGTGCCGGTGGCCGTAGCACCGCCATATACCAGAACGGGCACTCGGGTCCCGTTTGGCCTCGGGGGAGCAGGCTTTGAAGGAGTGCCCGTGAGTTGGAGCGAGTCCTCCATGGCCAATGCCACAGTCGCCCATCCCACGCCTCCAAGCGCCGCGCCCTCGAGGTCGCTCCACGAGTCCGGCACCCGCACAAGAAGTCGCCTATCTTGAATCAGATACTCGGCAAATGCTCCTGAGTTAGGGTTCCCGGGATTCGAGCCATGCATTGGACCGCACACACGCATCCCGATGCATGTGCTGTCGACCTCGGGGCCGGCAGCGACAATAGTCCCCATGAAATCACAGCCCATGACAGCGTTGGGTACTGGGTGGTAATCTGGCATCTTGTAGTCCGTTGGGTTCAGCGCGACGACTGAGACACGGATCAGGACTTCGTATGGCTCTCTAATTTGCGGCATCGGCTGGTCATGCGAGACCACCGGCGGGCCTCCACCATTCGGTGATTGAACAAGAGCTGTAATCGTCTTTCCTCTGGCCATTTTTACGAATGTTTTCTTCAACTTTGCTGCTGGTGACTGAAGGTCCCATCCCGAGGCCTCTGCTTCCTCTTTTTATTGCGATGATCTTGCGCGCATATTGTGGAACATTACGTTCAGCCTTCCATGCAGGGTCTTTGACGGGGTGCCGGCCTGTCGGCGTTGTCGAAGGATCTGATAACGGAAGGATTCTGCAGGTCATTAACCACCTGACTACTTTAGCCTCCGAATAATCGTCCGACTCAGGGCTCCGACTCCAAGTGGGGACGGCTCCGGACGGCCCCTACTAAAGTGGCCAATCACTATTGGCCGTAGCGCTTACAAGTTCCCGAATACGTGCCCACCTGCAGTAGGACCAGAGTCATGCCGCCACCACCCCTTCCGCATATCTAGTTTCGGCCGCTTTCACCCGGTATGTGGGTGGAAGTCCCCTGAGACCCACGATGGCGGGTAGTGTGGTACGGTTCCATGGACATGGGATGAGTACCCTGCATAAGCGGCATGAAGGATTCTCATATCACCTTGTTCTAGACCATCCTAGACTTGATCGAGTCTAGGCACCTGAATAATACCATTTGTGACAATGCTCACTCGCTGCGTGGTACCCGTGTACCAAACAGAGCCATGACTGCCTGAAAATGCATGGTACGAGCCAGCGGAAAGGTTGATATATATCGTCACACGTGCAAAGCCTCAAAGAGTGTCTTCTCAAGTCGTCCTCCTCGCCAAGACCTGTTATTGGGACGTCTGAGAAGAACCGGAAAACTTCAGGCAACTATGGCCTCGTCTGTTCCCTCGGCCGGCTTCCCCATGGGCTTTGCCGGCAACCTGTCCGATCTCGCCGCCGATTTCGCCGGTAGCGTGGTCAACGTCATCTCTCCATATATGCCCAATGCGATCAATTCCAATATGACTACGACCATATCGTCCAAGTTCCCTCAGGAGATGACAAGGGGCTGGGCATGGGCAGGATATTCCTCTTTGCTGATCGCCGGCATCTATGTGTTCGACTGGGGAGCCAAGTTGCGCCGCGACAAGAGGCTTCGCGAGTTTGGCTCCCCGCCTCCTGTTGTCCCGTTCAAAGCCCCTTTCGGTCAGTTTTTGCCTGCGGATATAGGATTTTCATCGCTGACACCAGACATGTCACGGCAGGACTTGACTTGGCCATATACTCTTTGTACAGATTCTTCCGATTTACGTTCTTCGAACTCGTCAACAGTTGGCTTGAGGCCGTGCCTGGGCGCACGGTCGAGATGCGCATGTTTGCTACGGGCCTGATCTTCACCGATGAGCCCGCCAATATCAAGGCTATCATGTCTACAGAGGTTCGCCCACTCCTAAAACTAACGCTCCATTCCTTGGCATTAGACAACAGCCTCTAACGCCATGGATCAGTGGTCTAGCTTTGGTAGGGGTGAAGTGACCAAGCGTATCTGGGGAGACATGCTCGGGGAGACACAAATCTTTGTGGGTAGGTTGTTGAAATGGCCTTCTCCCAACCCTGTGCAGCTTGCTGATGTGTGTATAGTCGATGGCGAGGACTGGCATAACAGCAAAGAGCGCATCAAGGGCCATGTAAGTCAAGTAGCAGCGCATCAGCACTACGGCAAAGCAATGCAGTCCATGGCTGACGATGAAACTTCCACAGGTAATGAAAATGCGTTCGAATGACCTCGAAATCACTGAAAAGCACGCCCAGAAGTTGTTTGAGCGCTTCAACGTCGGCAAACCCATTGAGGTCTACGACGTCGCCGACCGGTACCAGCTTGATGTTGTGACAGAAGTGTTTTTCGGCGAGTCAGCCGACTCCCTGACAGGGCACCACCCATTCAGAGAACCTATGGAGACGCTGCATCCTATCAACACGGCGCGCATGCTGTTCGGGAAGAACGCTTACTATGTCAAGGACAAGTACCTCGCTCCCAAGGCGCTCAAGGAACTAAACGCCTACACCACGGGCATTGTAGATAGAGCATATGCGAGAGACTTGTCCAAGAAGTCGCCCGAGGACTACAACATGCTGGACGATCTCGTAAGCCAGAAGAAGAGTTACAAGGTGCGCAAAGCTCGAGTTGAGGGCCCACAATGCATGCTCATTCGCGATACAGGATATCAAAGACTCGATGATGACCATCATGCTTGGTGGAAAGGTACTTGTTCTTTGCGAGATGGTTCAAGGAACTGAGCTGACTGCCGCAGGACCCATCCGCAATCCTCATCGCATGGGCCATATTCCTGATGGGGAAATACCCTAACGTCATGAAGAAGATGCAAGCCGAGGTTGCACGAGTGTAAGTGACTGCTCACCTTCCCGTTCCAACAATCTAAAGACGTACTAATACCATGTCAGATCCGGCGACAAACCACCTTCGGCCTCTGATCTCAAAGAAATGATGTACATCCGCCATGTGATTAATGAAACTTTCCGACTGTATCACCCTCGTGAGTGAACACCTGATGAAGACGTGTTTTCAAGACGGAGCTAACTGTCAATCCCCAGTGGGCATGAATGTTAGAATGGCCTTGAAAGACGCCACCTTGCCAGTTGGAGGAGGAAAGAGTGGCAGGGAGCCCCTCGCAGTTCCCAAGGACACGACCATCAGTAAGTCATACGACCCAGAATATGCCCTGAAGTCACTCGTTGCTGACACGGAAACACAGTTTACTCTCTAGGTGGCCTTCAACGTCGTAAAGACATATACGGCGACGACGCGCTCGAGTTCCGACCCGAGCGTTGGGAGGGAGCCAACATCAACCGGTGGCACTTCATTCCGTACAACCAGTAAGTCCCCCAAACCTCAGCAGAGGCGCATCATGGGACCTGTAAGCTAATCTGGATGATGTGGAGTGGTCCTCGCCACTGCTTAGGCCAGAAGTTCGGGCAGCAGCAGATGGAGTACATTCTGGCGAGAATATGCCAGGAGTACGAGGAGATCCGAATCCCCGCAGGACAACCCGAGCAGCAGATCCGCATCGAGCTGAACTTGAAGATGGCACACCCATGCATGTGCGAGTTTGTCAAGAAGGGCAAGAGTGGCTAAGATGTCCAAGTAGCTGAAGGTCGAATGGGGCACCAAGTCGGAAGTTGATAGCTTCTCGCTTTTTACAAGCAAACTTTAAATGAAGAAGAGTTGGTTAAGAAGCAAATAGTCTAGAGTGCCTTGAGAATGTGCTTACTGAGACTTGAATAAATAAATTGCATCTGATCTTCTGAAAAGCATTCTATTTCTTTGCGGTGGGTTTCCCGCCGTATCAGCTTAAGCGATGGCCCATCTCGACATACATGTTGATGAATGAGAGTCACCATGGAACCATCGTAGCTTGGAAGACAGTGTTATATATATAGATTTTTATTAACTTTATACTTCGACGTATTTACGATATAACGTTTTTAAGCGTTTTAAATGTTAAACATTTTATTTTACGTTTAAAACGATATTGAATCTTTCTCATTAATTATAAAAATATAAAAAGCATTTAAATGTTTGTTTAAATTTAATAAATAATATAATAACGTAACGAAAAAACAACCCGTTTATAAGTTTTTATAGGAAAACTCGAACTCATTTTCAAGGGCTACATACATAAAGGCTAAGGATATAGGACACAAAAGGTCTATTTAGAAACCTAGAACGCGGCTAGAAAATTGCGAGACAGATACGGAGGAGCAGCCAGCTATATATACATGGAAATCTCTGGGAATAGCGCAAGCTAGTTCCTAACCAGGCACTTAGCTCGTACCACGTATTCAGTAATACGTAGCTTGTTAACGTTATTATAAAGTTTAAAAAGGGTTTCATTTTTATTTGTTAGCAGTCACAATAATCGAAGACAGGAATCTGGCGTAATTGCTCTATGTTAGTTCTCTAAATTTTAGAAAAGGACAAATCTAATCCGTAAGCAATCGCCCTTATATATACGATTAGGTAATAAAGAACTATCAGTGGACAAAGGTTATCCCAGGCAATATTCTGCTACCTAGCCGGAACAAAACTTACCAACCGGTAACACTTAAAAATATTAATTACCGACACGCTTTTTTACGTTAAATAACCGCGGCTGGAAACTTCGAAAAAACCCCAAATAATTTTAATTAAATCTTAAATATTTTTTAATTTTTAAATATTCTTTTAAATCCCAGATTCCGTATAAACCGCTTAAAATCCGTTTTATTAAATAACTTCGTAAACCCGTTAATAAAGTTATTTTTATATTTTACTTAAACTTTTTATTATACGTAATAATATTTAACTTTAATATAATACTTTTTTCGTAACATTTATATTCTTTTTATTTTTTTAAATATACTTATATTATTTTTTAAAATAAAAATAAAACTTTTAAATATAAATCTTAATTTTATTAAAAAGTTCTTAATTTTTATTATTTTTATTATAATTATTTTATATTTATATATTTTATTTTTATAATACATTTCGTAATAACGCCTTATAACTTAAAATCTAAAATACGAACGTTTTAGTTATAAAAAATACATATCTTATAATAAATTTCATTTATTTATTATTATTTATAAAACTTATATTTATTATTTCGAATATATTTAAAGTATTATATTTTTAATACAAATAATTATATTTTAATTTTGTATATCGAAAAATAACATAATAATATTATTTAAATAATAAATTATTTATTAACTTAATTTAACTTAAAATTATGAACGTTATATTTAATTTATTAATATAATTTAAAAAATTAAAAAATTTAATTAAATGTATATATTCGAATATATTTATCTTATTAATTTTGCCTTTATACTTAATAATATATTTTAAGTCATCTTTAATAAATAATATAAAATATTTTCGTATCTTATTTAATTTAATTAACTTTAAGAACTTCTTAATATATTTTCATTAATCTAATTTAACATTATTAATCGGTAAAAAATAAATAATTTATATATTTAAATATTAATTTACATTTTTAAATCCTTAATAAAAACGGGTTTAACGAATTCTTTTATTAACGTTTTTAAATTATTATTTATTAATTTTAAAAAACAAAAAAGAATTATTAACATATAAAACGATGACATACCCGGTTTTAAAGTTATAATAAATTATATTATTCGAAATTAATAAATAAAAGCTTAATTTTGCAAATATTTTTTTAATTTTTTCTTATTAAACAATTCCGGCTTACTCTAAACCGTACAAAAAATTTATTAACTTAATAACGTTTTTAGAAAACAAACGGTACGTTATTTTATTCTTTAAATATATATTAAAATATTTCTTTAATATTAAAATTTACTTTATATAAATATTTAGTTTAATTTATTATTCAAAAACGTAATAATATAAGCGATTTAAAATATATACCAGCCTAAATAAATAATTAAAGCTATTGAAATTTTAAAATATATAACCTTTATTATATTTATTACGGTTTTATTATAATTAATTCTTTTTTGTTATATAGATCCTTTTGTATAAATACGTATTTTATATTTATTTAATTTTCTTATATATATATATATTTTCTTTAATATTTATTTAATATTAATAAAATATTTATAAATTTTCTTACTAAAAGACGTGAATATAAAATTTACGCAAAATTCTTTTTTTAATTTCCGTAAAAATTGCTTTAAACTATATTTTTTGTTTTAAACCCTTAATAACTTTTTTTAAAAACGCGCCGTCGTTCGTTATTATAAATAACTTATAAATAACGGATAACTTACCTAAATTAATATTTTCTAAATTTTTAAAAATATTATCGTACTTATTCTTTAATATATTAATTATTTATTAATATTCGTAAATATTCCGGATAACCTAATCGGCGTTTTCGTAACCTCAAAAAAAAATTATTATCTTTATCGTTTATTAATAAATTAAAATAAAAGGTATATAAATTTTTATTACTTGTTTTACCTTTTTAAATCAAAATTAACTTTAATTCGTATATTAAATTAAAAACTTCGTTTAAAACCTTTAGAATATATAACTTAAAAACTATCTTTTTTAAACGTCTTCTGTTATATTTAATTTACTTAATTTCCTAATCCGTATCGTTTTCCAAAATAACGTTATCGTTCTTATTCTTTATTCCGATACTTTTTTAATTTTAATAATATCTTAAACGTTTTTATATAGGTTATAAAAGTAATTAAATAATATCTTTAAAAAATTTTTTCCTTTAAGTTTTTATAAATTATAATATATAATATTATAAATAACTTACTGCTTTTTAATAATTATACCTTATAATTATACGTTTTTTATTAACCTAATAATATATCTTTTATTTTACGGATTACTAACTTTTTTAATTTAATTCTATAATTTTTTATGGATTAAAATTATATACTTATTACCAAAAATATCGAAAATAATTATTATTAAACTTATATAACTTATTAAATTTAAATACGGTTTTAAAGTATTCGATTAATATTATATTCTTTATTATAAATTATTCAATTTTATTAATTATATACGTTATAACTTTTATTATTAAATATTAAAAATATATTAAATTTTTCATTTAAATTAAAATCATATAAACTTGATTTTATAAAAATTAAATACCTTTTCCGTAATTGCTTTTTAATATTAATTATAAAAATTAAAAATTATTAATTTAATATCTTTAAACATATAAATTTTTTTTTTACATTTGTACCGAACTTTTTATTATTATCTAGGCGGAAATTTTGCACTTTTTTGCTTTCAGTTACCTTTAAAGGTTTAATTATTCGTATAATATAAATATATATATTTTTTTATATTTTATTTTAAATTTTTAAAAAATAATATATTTTATAATTTAAAAAATCATTTATAATAAAACCGAAAAATTATTATTTTTATCGTTAAAAGTTTATAAGAACCTTTTTTTTATCTTTTTTTCGTTATACGTTATATAAAAAAACGCTTTTATTTCGTTAAAATTTAAATTTATCTTCGTAAACCTTTTAATAATCCAAATTAATTATTTTATACTAAAATAATAAAAACGGCGGTATTAGAAATAATTTTCTTTATTATTCTGTCCGTTATACGAATTTTTTTATCCTTAAAAACGTTAACTAATATCTTTTTTAAATTATTATTGTTATCTTTACCAAATATTTCCTTTAATACATATTCTTATTAACAATTTTTATCATTTACAAATTTCGATACCTAAATAATAAATTCCGGCTCTTTATAAAACCATAAAAAACAACCTCTTTAAAATACGTTAATTATTATTAATTAAAACCCGTTAAAATTTACTAATATATTTTTATTTAAGTAACTTTTCTTTTTATAATATATCTTTTTAAAAAATACCTTTAAGAAAAAATCGTTAATATATAATGTATACTTTACCATAATCTCGTTATTTTTTTTACGAAAATCTTTTAAAAATTACTTTATTATCCCGACGGAAATAATAACTATAAATTCTATATCTATTATAATATTAATACCTTTTAAACTAATATTTAATACGGTATTTCTTTCGAAACCTAAAATATTATTCGTAATATTAACGGTCGTTCCTAAATTCCAAAATAACTGATTTTTATCATTTTCTATAAATAAATAAACGTACAAAAATATAACGCTTCTAATAATAATTACTTTAAGGCGTTTAACCGCTATAACTTTAGAGCACTTAGCCACTATAGCTACCTTCTAAAGCGTCTTGCCAACGTTATCTGCATCAATCGCTTTCAGTGCAGTTAGTCACTAAAACTTCAGCGCTTTAAGCCACTATAGCTTCGGCGCTCTCAACCACTGCAATTGGTTTCTAAATCATCTTATCGTACCACTGCATAAGATTCTAAAGTTATTATTTATCAACATAAGCGCTAAATCTTCCTTTACTAGAACGGTATAAATCTCTCATTCTTTAGGGATAAATAGTTCTTCGCCCTATCTACCGCTATAATATTACTATAGGTATTACGAAAATTATTACTTTAATTATTATTATTTTCTTAACGTTAGCCTCGCTTTTCTTTCTTTTTTTTACCGGTCTTTTTTTCTATAGCTTAAGGTAATCTTTCGCTAAATATTTATACTTACTACAATTAAAGCAAAATAATATTCCGTTCTTATTTTATATAAACTTTTTATTTGGAAAATTATTAATCTTTTTACCTTTATTTTTTTAAACGTTATAAAACTTCTTCTTTTTTTTTATCGTTAATACGGTTATAAAATTTATTGTAAAATCATCGATTAATTATTGAAAAAATAATCCGTTTACCGCAAATTAATTATATCGTTTTATATTAATTATTAATACGGTGTTTTATAACTATGAAAAATATCGTAATATATTTTTCGGTTTTAAACTTTGTACAATTTTTTTATTTTTCGAATAACTTTTAAAACTTAATAATAAACTATATAAAATTTTCTTTATTATATATAATCTTATTAAGCTTTTTTTAAAAAAAAATAACCTTTATCGGACTTTATTTATCGTTACATAAATCTTTTATAAAATTCTTAATATTTTTATTTCTTTTTTCATATTTATAATTAATTTAAAAAATGCTTTCTTATAAATTTTAATAATACCTTTCGTTAAACGTAATTAATTGATTTATTTTAATTTTATACCGTTTTTATACTTGATCTTTTTAAGTACTAAATTAAAAACGTTACTTTAAAACTTTTAATTAATCTAATCTAAAAAATAATTCTTTTTATTTAAAAAAAGTCGAAACGCTTTTAACAGGACTTTAAATCGTGATTAAACTTTTTAAAGTTCTTTTTCCGTTTTTTTAAACGAACGCCTAATTCGTTAAAACTATCCAAATTATTAAAGCTAGGTAAACTGCTAGAAAAATTATAATATCCCTTTCATCGCTTTAAAGCTCTCTTAAATAAATTTAAAAGAGAAGAATAAAAATAAAAATTTATTTAAATTATTAAAATTTCTACGCGTTATTTCCTTTTTTTTTAAACGGTAATTTTACTTTTTTGTTTTTCATTTTTTTTTGAAAAAATAAATTTCTTAATAGATTACCCTTTAAATTTCGTTTCGGTTTTTTTTTTCTTTTAATAATTTAGTCTTTTTTATATCGTTTTTTAATATAATAAATATTTCCTTAAAACTATTCGCTTTAACTTTAAACGAAAAGTTTTATAACGCCTTCGGTTATATATTCGTATTACGTAAATTTTTAAAATTTCGCGTTTTAAATTAAAACGTATTCAATAACTGTATTATTATATTATTTATTTACTTTATTATATCGTTATATTTTTCGCTTCAAAACTTTAATTTTTTAATATTATTTTTAACTTATTAATATCTTTTTGTTATACTTTAATGTCACGTTTAATACTATTTATATTATTATTAATAAACGTATAAAACTTATTTAGGTCGGTTTTAAATTATTATCTTTAAGTAAAGGTTTTTAATAATTATTAAAATAATAGAACTTTTTTTATTAAAAATATTTCGTATTTTTATTTTTTCTTATTAAAAACTTTTTAATCGAAAAAAAATAAAAGAAAAAAAAATGAATTTTCGTTCGTATACTTATTCGCTATCGTTAGTGATTATTTAACTTTTTCCTAAATCGTTAATTAAACGGGGGTTTTTTTTAAAAAAAATTATACCTTTTTATTAAATTAAGTTTTAAGTTTATAATTAATTACTTCGTATAACGTATTACGGCTACTAATTAACTAAAAGAGATTATTATGTTAATAATTATAATAATCGAATATAAAAGTTTAACGTAATTACTTTATATTAATTTTTTAAAAATTAAAAAAAAAAATCTAGGCTATAAATAATCGCCTTTATATATACGATTAAGTAATAAAGGATTATTAATGAATAAAGGCTACCCCAGGTAGTATTTTGCTGCCTAGCCGGAACAAAGCCTACCAGCCGGCAGCACCTAAAAGTACTAATTGCCGACATTATTATATAAAGATAATAATGCTTTTAATATAAAACAGCATTTTTATATATAAAGTTAATGCCGTAAATAAATTTTCAAGTTATAATATATAAGTAATTAATTAGTTATATTTATTAAATTTTAATTTAATAAAATATCTTTTTGTATATTTTTAAATATTTAATTTACGAAATTAAGTAATAATTCGAGTTCTTTTTAACAACGGAAAAGATTATATTATATATTTAACGCAATTATAAATACCTAATATTAAATTTATTCTTACTTTAAATTTAAACTTATACGATATATTATAACATTTATTAGATAGCTTTAAATTGGCAAAGATATATGTGTGTAGAGTTATGTGGTATGTTTAAGAAAGAGTCGATTACGTGGCGTGTACGGATATTTTGGCGCATTGGTGTGTGTACAAACATCTTGGTGAAGAAATAAAGAGGTAAGACTACCGTCGTAATTCTTACGTAACGTTTGTTATTGACTATCGTTCGTGAATATTTGATGGTGATAACAGCAGAGTTTCATGGCGCAAGATTGCATCCTAAAACTTGGTGCTTTCCCAGAAAATCCCCCCTTTTACCCGGAGGCAAGAGGGACACGGCTCCGACTCTCACCCATTCTCACTGTCCACTTGCCAGCCCACTCCCCCCGAACGCTTACGTGCATCCCAACATCCTTCTTGGGGGGGGAGAGGGTAGCAAGATCCGCGTGGTTCAAAGCCGGGTCCTTCTCCCACACTCCACCCGCAGGCCTCAGATCAGCCCTCACCGCTAGGAGCGCAGCTATGATGAGGATCTCGGTCGCAGCAAATTGTCTCGCGGGACAGAGGTAGGGCGCTGCGCCCCACGGCACGAAGCCACTGGCAGTCGACACGTCTCTTTCGCCACCCTTCTTGGGCATAAACCGGTACGGATCGAACTGCAAGGCTGTCTCGCCCCAGATGCCTGTCTCGCTATGAATCACATTTCCGGGTACCTGGAGGTAGTTGCCCTCTTTGAGAAGGTACTTGTCGGCTAGGAGCGTGTCGGTCAAAACTTTGCGGAAGCTAGGGTTGACGTGGCGAGTTCTCTGCGTCTCTTGGAACACGGAGAGAAGGAGGGGACATTGAGACTTAAGAGCTGCGACATCGAGAACGAAGCTGTTGTCTTCCGACCTGGCGACTGCGTGCTTTGTGAGCTCGGCCCTGACCTCTGCGAGAATTTCCGGACGGGAAAACAGTTCCCACAAGGTCCAGTACAATGTCGGTGCCGAATTGCTGAAAGAGGCAATCGTGAAGATGGCAGCCTGCTTGGCTTTATCCGTATTGGATATGCCGGCCTCTCCGAGAACACGCTGGTGCTCTTTCATCAGATGCGAGCTCTCTTCGGGAAGCTTCTTGCAGTACGTGATGTACGATTGGAAGACCTTCTCTCTTGCGGCGTAGCCCTTCTTGGTCACATCCAACCAGCCCACCAGATGCGCGGTGAGATATGTCATCCATTTCCTTTACCGGTCAGTCAGATGAGAGAAGTGCGTTGGATGACAGGAAAAAGGCATTACCAGTAAGAATTCTCAATTTCCTGGTCAAGGAATGGGTGCTTTTCTCCATAGACGGCGCAACTTGTTGCCTGAACAACAGCATGTCTAGCCCAGGCCAACAAGGGTACTTCGCCTTTGGAACCGAGCAGGTCATCTATGTCAACCAAGACTCTTCTACCCATTCTCAGACTCAGGTCATCGAGATGCGGGCCAGGAGCCAAACTCATCTTCACAGACTGGCTCAAGTCGTCGGGCAGACTTCCACCAAAGATTTCGTAGGCCGCATCCGAGGCATCGCCGTATTTCTGGGCCACGAGCTGGAGGAACGGTCTGAAAGACAGGGCCCTAGATTGTTTCTGGATGTAGGGAAGAAGGCGGCTGGAAGCGCTGATGTACACCTTGAAGTTGAAACATCCCAGCGTATATATCTCAGCGTTGGTGGCATTGCTGTCGCGCGGTCAAGTCAAAAGACGCCCCTGGAGTCCAATATTTATCTGCGAGAGTTCACATACCTCGTCTTCCTGTAGTATGTCGGTCCATGGCGCATGAGTCCAAGTACGTGTCCTATCAGGGGCACTCTTGATCGTATCCGAGTTGGTTCCAGAGGATCGTCTCCAACATTGTAGAAAAAGTCCGCGGTGTAAGCCAGCAGAACCAGGCCTGTGACTCCATACAAGAGTTCACGAAGCATCGTGCTGGGAACAAGAGCAACAGGCTCGCGCTAAGCCGAACAAAATCTCGTTGGCCTGGGAGCTGAGGCAATGCTTGGGAATATCTTCGGGGTAGACGGTAGACGGAGCGCACTGCCAAAAAGATTGGGTTCCCGATGTGCAAATCACGATTTGAGGAACTTATTGGCATCCTCGTCGAACAGTATATTCCCCATCTCAATGAGGGACCAGCCCGGTCTCAAGTGTGGATCGTAGAACGCCAGGCATCGAAGAATGATCCCCACGCCTGTTCGATTGGCAATCCATCAGCACCAAGGAATGTGAGATGGCGTGATTCAGGCTTGTCCTCTCGGTGTCTTTTTGTAAAGTAGCCGAACGACTACCTATCCATATGCTCGTGCCAGGCACAGAGACTGCTGACTGTGTCCGAGGGATCGCTGACTGTGCTGTGAGGGGGATGCGAGGTTAGGCGCCTTCCTCCTCGCCCTCGACAGATTTCAGCATTACAGCGCGGCCACGGCGGCGAACAGCGCGGGATTTCGCGGGCTCCGCCAAGCGCCCCAGCGAGGCTGACTCCGCCGAATCATTAATCAACCGGAGCTAAACATCTTTGGGAAACCTACTGCTCGTTACCCATCGCCCCATATCCGCTTGAAGGCGACAAGGCGTTAGCAGCAACAAATTTTCTGAAGGTGCTAGGGCTAAAATGGAGGCCAATCAGTGCTGAAGCCTACTGTTGCCCCCTGGAAGGCTCAATAAAAGCTTTTCCTACGGAAGCTGATTGGGTCAATGTGGGCGAATAGAAAGAGATTGCAACCCACCTTCAGAAAAATTATTGCCGCTAATGCCTTATCTCCTTCAAGCAATATACTAAGTGGGTAGGCCGGATGGGGCTTAACTTAGCTAGCTCAGGCCGCCGTTAGCTCGTTCTCGCTTAGTATTTACTGTCAGCTAGCTGGGGGGTGAGTAGCGCAAACCCATATACGGAAAGGCCACCTGATCGTTACCTCATGAAAATCAGCCGTTCTTCCCGAGGTTGTGCTTGCGCCTACGGCGCAGTAGCCGCAGCTGTGGCTTCAGGTACCCGCTAACCCTATTGGAAAAAGACCTACAAAAACACCCAAACCTCAAAATCGGGCCTGAACGCTAGTTGCAAGTTCTTAGCTCCGCGATTCCACGTCCTATACAAATTTTCTAAAATTTATATTAAAATCTTTTAAATAAAATAATAATTAAAGACTTTTTTTTAAAATACTAAAAATTATAATTATATATACTTTTAAAAAAGCTATTATAAAGATAGTTTTTCCTTTACTAATAAAAAAAAATATTTAAATTTTTATTTTATATAATTTGTTATTTAATTAGAACGTCTGTATAAACACTACGTAAGAACTATACTTTATACGCATAGAAAAATAATAAAAGGATGTTTATAAATTAAATCATATTTTATAAAATTTATAGGAAAATATTACGCTTAATATTATTACTTAATAATAAAAATATTTCGGTTAATAAAATTCGAAACTATTTTATACAAGGTCGATATAAGTTTAAACCATATTTTCAAGCAAAGTTAAATATATAGAAAATTATTATACGATATAATTTATACAATAAATAGTTAATAATTTCTACGGTTAAAATAAATTATATATTTTAATTTTATAAAGTCTTATTTTAAAGCTAATTATTAAGCCTTCGTAAGTACGAAGCTTTTTAATTAATATCGGTTTGAAAAGCTTATATACTTAGTTATCGATAAGTTTCGACTTTAATAAACTTTATGCTTGCTGCTTTTGTGGTTCGGTAAAGTTAATATAATTTAAAAAAAAATTTATAAAGTAGATCTTAAAAATAAACCTTAAAAGTAAACCTTAATAGTAAACTTTAATTACGTAGAAAAAACTTTCCAAACCCTTATTAATTTTACGGCTCGATTATTTTTACGGCATTTTTTCGAATTACTTAAAACAGTATACCGCGTAATTCCGAATATGCGATACCGCTAATCCGTAAAGGTAAAACTTTTATAGAATTACAGCACGGATTAAAAATATTTATATTATTATCGATTTAAAAAAGAAATTAATTTCAATTTTAATTGTTTAAATAAGATTTAATTTAATAAAGTAACGGTAATCGATTTTTATAAAAACATATATCGAAAAATAAAATAATTATAAAAACCTTATTAACGAAATAAATAAAAACTAAAAATTAAAGATTTCGAAATTTAAATTATATAAGAATATAAGCTGGGAAATTATAAGTAATAATTTGTTCGGTTATCTCGAATTACGAAAACTCTTTAAAATTTTAATAAGAATTAACGTAAAAAAAAACCCGAATAAGGTAGTTAATGTGACGACAGCTACCAGGATCAAACCGTGAGGCTGGCAACCGTTACATAGAGCCGACAGCTGCCATATAAACTAGCTACCTGCTATATAAAGAGTGGGGATATTTATAAATCTTTACGCACTTTATAACTTTGCCTTTTTTTTATAGCTTAGAATTTTCGTTTATAACGCTAATAGATTAGTTACCATATTATATTAATACTGGCCGTAACATTATTTTAAGCTTATTCCCTTCCTTGCTGGCCTAGCGATTAATAAATAAAGCACCATACTTTTTTTACGTCGATACGTAACGACGAAAAAAAGGCGTTCCAAATTAGACCTAAGATTAAGATTTAGATTAACCAGCATCAAAACTAAATGTTTATTAGGAAAGATTACCTATTAGCTAGTTGACGTTCAAAGCGATTTAGATTAATTGGAGGTAAAATCGAAAGTATAGAAAACGATGAGTACATTGAAAAAACGGCAGAAAACGATATGCCACAAAACGAAACCGAATCCGTAAAGATAAAGGGTTTACTAAACCAAAACTAAAACCATAGTTATTTAAAAACCGATCCCGATAAATAGTTGATCGACGAAATAGTTAATGATAATTAGGACGTTTAAGGAAAACTTTAAAGATTCCGCGATAAAGTTATTCGTTTTTAAGTTAAATAAAGTTATTATTCCTTTAATTTTTCCGATAATGCCGACCGTTTTGATTGGAAAAATATAATTAATAATATTTTTAGTTATATTAATACGTTTCGCCTTACCGGTATAATAATACGAATTTTAATTATAACCGAAAAGAAAAAGTCCGTATTAACGATTTAATTAAGTTTAATAGTAATAAGATTAAATTTAACGTTTAAGTTTATAAGGTTATAAATAAATTCGAAATAAATAAATTAGTTTTTTAAAACGAAAAAATTTATATAATTTATTTAATAATTCTTTTTAAAAAAAAGCTAAATAAATAATTAAAATTTATTATCAATTAATCATATAACCTTTTTTTATATAACTGAAATAATTTAAATATTAAAATTATCGTATTACGATTTAAATTAAATTTTCGTTAGTAAAAAAACTTTTTATATTTTCGTTTTTAAATTCGATAAAAATTAAAATATTTACAATTTTAGTTTTAAATTTAACCTTTTCGTCGAAAGAATTAAAATGGCCGAAAATAATAAAAATAGATTTTTTAAAAATATATTTCTCCATATTTCAATTTAGGTTTTTTTAAAAATAGCCGTAATTTTGACGTTGTTTATAAAAGATTTTATAACTGTACTATTATAACCATTTATAATAATTAGTTCGTTTATAAAAAACGTTAACAAAAACATAAACCTTAATTATATAACTTTAATAGTAAACTGAAAAATAAAAACAAAAAATCCCGTTTAAATAATAATTCCAATAAATTAAAAAATTTAAATAATACCAACAAACCTTTATCGAAAATCGAAAAAAAGGTTTATTAGAAAATTAATATATACTTTAATTATAACAAAACGGGATATAAAGCTAAGAATTACTTCTATAAAAAAAAGGTTATTATAATAAAAATAATAAAAAATTTATTTAGTGCCGATAAATTGAAAAAAAGTAAAACCGTTAAAAGATTTTTCGATAATTTTTTTATGTTAATAACAACGGAAAAAAATAATTATAAATTTATATTATTTGGTTAGAAAATGAATTTAATTATAAGATTACCGGAAATAATTTGCCGGTTAAATAAAATTCTAAATAATTATAAAATTCGAAATTAACGGATAACATTTTTTTAATTAAATTTTTTAAATTATAAATATTGGATATAATATTTTTATCGGTTTTAAATAAAAAAATAATAATTTATTATTAAATTACAAAAATGAAAAAGTTATTTAACCCGATAATTTCTTTAATTTTAGTTAAGTTTTTATTAACAATTAACCTTTTAATTCGATATTTACTAAACGGATACGTTAATTTTAAAATTTAAAAAATATTAATTACCGAACCGTATTATAAAAAAAGTTAATAAATAATATTAAATTTTCCAATGTTTATAAAAAAAAAATCTAAAAATAATTTTATTTTAATACTTATAATTATTATTTCGTTAAATATATTAAATGAAAAAAATATACCGAACGTATATAATACTAAACCAATTATTTCCGTTATAAAAATTATTAAAAATAACCTAATTATCGCTTTATAAACCAATAAATTAAAAATTAATTTTTATATAAAATAATAAAGCTAATTTTCGTTACTTTAAAAGAATTAAAAATTATAACGTTAACCGTTTTATAAAAATAAAAAATATATAACGATTAAAAAATATCCTTTTCCGAAAATAAAAATCCGGAATACGTAAAATAAATTCGAAATCTTTTATTAAAACTTTTTACTTATTTAAAAAATTCTTTTTTTCGAAAAAAAGATTAATATTTTTTAAACTTCCAAGCCGGCTATAACGTAATTTTAAAATTTAATCGGCCGTTATCCGCTTTTAAACCTTTAATTTACCGAACGCCTATTTAATATTTTTCGTTAAAAAATAATAAATAAATTATTAAAAATAAATTTTATTAAATTATATATACAAAAAAACCCCGTTATAATTTTATTTGTTTTAAAATTATATTTATCGAAACGCCGGTTTTATATTAATTAGCGTTAAAAAAAATTAATATTTAAAAAACTATTTTATTTTAACCTTTTTATTTAACGGTATTTTATTTAATTATCAAAATATTAAACGTTTTATAAATTTCGTATCGTTATTAAATTAAAATATTTAATAATATTTAAAATCAGTTAAAAACATTTTAATAAAAACTATGTTTACTTAAATTTAAAATAAGATTTATTTAATGATAATAATTTATTAATATTTAATTATACGAATTCTTTAATTATTATACAAATATTTACGCCGATAACGTATTAATCTTTTCCGGTTTTAAAAAGAAATATTAAAAATATTACGAAAAAATTATTTACCGGTTATATAAAATTAACTTTTAAAAAAATATTAAAAAATTCCGGTTTAACGTTAAAAAAGTAAATTATTTTAATATTATTATAAAATAAACGTAAATATGTTTAACGTCCTACATAAGCTTGCGAACTAAACAAGCTCGCGAGCCGTTTTTGTCAATATTTTAATTACCCAATTTCAATTATTAATTTCTTAACACCAACAACATAAAACGTTTTACAAAAAAAATCTAGGATAAACTTAACTATCCAGGTTAAAAAACAAAAACAAAAATTAAACTTTAAAAAGTTACATTTTATATATAATATTCCCGAATTTACTTTAAAAGCCCGATATTACGGTCGATACGCCCGAACCGACATTATCTTCCAATTACGAAAATTAACGCCGACCGAAAAAAATTCCATTATCGATAAAGTCCTTAACCTAAATACGCAAACGTTTCTTATCCGATTTCAGCACGTTAAAAATATGGCCAATATACTACTGGCCCAGCACGTTACAAAACGCGTTAAAATTAACTAAACGTCGAATTTTCTTAAACGGCAAAAAAAACTTTAAACGTATTTAAATTAAAAAATCGAGTATTAACGGATCTTATACGAAAATCCAAAAACGTTTCGTAAATAGTTCAAATTTATTCGGGTTATAATTACAAAATACGGCATTACAAAAAAAGATATTTATAATTTCGACAAAACTGAATTTTTAATAAAGTTTTTTATAATAACGAATATAATAATTACCAGTACCGAAAAATGTAAAAAACCTAAATAAACGTAATAAAAAAATAAAAAATAGGTTATAATTATTTAAATTATTAATTTTTAAGATTAAGTTATACCGTTATTTATTATCATAACGAAAAAAAATTATTTTAAATCCTGGTACCGTAATAACCTATTATTAATAACCGATTAAAAAATCGTATTAAATAATAATAACTAAATAACAAATAAATTAAGTTTCGAATAAATCCAGTATTTTAATAAATATATTCGAACGCGTACGAAAAGTTTAAAACGTTTCCTTATCCTTAACGGCCACGAAAATTACTATTTAATAAGATTTAAAAAATATTACGCCAACAATAATATTATTACGCTTTATATAACCGCGCATTCTTCGTATCGGCTTTAACCTTTTAATATATTTTATTTTTTTATTTTAAAACGTATTTATTCGCGATACATCGAAAACCTAATACGACGTTATCATACCCATATTACCAAAAAAGATTTCCTCGCCGGCTTTTACAACGCGTTCCAAACTGCCATAACATCCGACAACATCAAATCTAAATTCGTAAAAACTGGGCTTATTCCATTTAATTCTAATACCGTTCTTTCCGAATTAAAGGTTCCTTTAATTATGCTTACGCTAACCGTTTTTCCGTTAACCTTTGCCGGTTCCATTCGTTCCCCGCCCGCAAAAACCCCTAAAAATATTAAAAAAATAACAAAACAAAAACGTTATTTATAAAAAAAAATTAAAAACTAACAAAATAACTCGTTAAAATAAAAAATAACTAAATCAGTTAATCTTTTAACCAAAATTAACCTATTACTTTTATACGAAAATGTTTTTTTTTGGAAAAAAGTTACTTAATTACGCGAAACGAATTATATTTTAAGCAAACGTCGCAAAACCAAAAATAAACGTTTTTAAAAAAGAAAAATACTTACTATATAAAAAAATTAACTTTTCTGGCCCCCCCAAAAAAATTGGTAAAAAAATGCAGCCAATAACAACTAAAACAGGTTATCGTAAAAGGGTTAAAACTAAAGAACGGAAATATAGCGTCTACGGAAAACCTGGACATAATACGCGTACTTATGTAAAAGTTGTAAATATGTCTAGCAAAAAAGAATCCGACTAATTTAAATTAATGCGATATGTTATTATTAAGTTATTTGAATTTATTGTTGCAAGGTGCCAAAAAACGGCTCGCGAGCTTGTTTGGCTCGCAAGCTTGTGTGGGACGTTATCGATTTAATTAAAATTAAGGTAATTTAAAAATAAAAATTTAAAAACTTTAATAATTATATCGTAATCCGTTTATTTATAAAGTTTTATAATTACGTACGAATATTTCATTATTATAAAAACGATATAACCGAATTATTAAACCGCTTATTAAAAAAAAGATACCTTTTTCGTAATAAAACCCGAATAAAAACGGGGTTTTAAAAAAAATAAAACGGCTTATTTATAAAATTTCAATTTTTACTTTTTTTCGATTTAATTAATTAACCAAAATAAAAATAAATGTATTCCGTAACGTAATTAAAGGTATTATCTGGCAATAATAGAAAAATAATAAATACAAATCTATAAAATATTTTTCGCAAATTATAATTTAAATAAAAAGAATATATTTTATTTAAAATTAAAAATTATTTATTATAATTTAAACCTTAAAATATTATTATTATAAACTTTAAAAATAAAAACTTTTTATTATTATCGATTATTAAATTTATTATAGTTTGTAAATAAACGTATTTTTTTTACGTATTAAATTTAATAAACCAATTTCCTTTTTAATTTTAATATTATCTTTTAATATCGATCTAATAAAGAAAATATCGCCGTAAATAATTTATTACGAAAAACGGCAAATTTACTTATAATTAAAACCCTTAAAATCTTTTTAAGTTTTAATTTTAATAAAACGATTAAACTTTTTTATTATTGCTATTAACGAAATACCGATTAAAATACGAATCGAAAATATTTTATAAGGTACCAACTTAATTAATTTTATCCGTTATAAAAACGAAACGTAAAATTTAAGCAAAAAAAAATAATAAATTAATAATATCCGAAAAAATAATTAACGGCCGTATTTTTTTGGGAACCGTATTTATTTACGAAATTTACGTATTTAAAATATTTACGTACTTTAATTAAAATAAAATAATTAAAATATTAATACGGAAATATACTTAACTTTAACTTAAATAAAATATCCGATAATATATCCGGAATTATTATAATTACCGTTAAAACAAAATGTTTTAAAATAAAATCCCGAAATTCTTTTACTTTTTTTTTTATTCCGAATAATATTTAAATTTACGTTATTATTAAAAAAAAAAAGCCAAAAAACCGTTACGGTTATAATTATATATAAATATTTATCGATAAATTTAATAAAATTATATTAACTTTATTAAATAACAAAATTAATACCTTTAAAACCTTAATTAATTAATATTATCGATATTTATATTATTTTTTAAAATATTTGTTATTTAAATTAATAATAACGTAAAATAATTTATGTTTTAATTTGTAATTAAAATAAATATATTTATCGATATAAAATATTAATATAAAAATATTTTATATCTGCAAATTTAAAAAATTATTAAATTTACGAATTAAAAATTAAATTAACGTTTATATTTTTATATTAATAAATATTAAAATAATTAAAACGTATATATACCGGTATTATATTTCGCGTATAATTTATTATAATATTTATCGATTAATATAGTTCCGTTAAAAATTATATTAAATAAAAATATCTGAAACTTGTTTTTGTTAAATTTAAAAAAAAAAAATAAAAACCGAATTAATTTAACGGGTATTAATAATTATTAAATAAATTAAAAACGTTTAAACGTTTATTAAAAACCGTATTAAAAATATAAAAACGTTAAAAAACGTAAATTAATAACAAATATAATTTCATAATTTTTAAAAAAACGCGGGTATAATTTTATTTTTAATTTACCGTTAAATGATAAAATAATTAACTTATTTTATATTAATCGGTTACGTAAAACTAACGATAATCCGTTATTTTAATAAACCTGAATATTACCGTTACTTAAAAAGATTAATAATAAATTAAAATTCGAAATGAAATAAATTAAATAATTAAAATCTAATAGGCGTTATAAAAGTTTTATAATATTAAGTTAAATAAAAAAGTTACGACCTTAACATAATATAATATTTTATAGTTAACTTTAAAAACGTTCCGATTATAATAAAACGGTTTTATACGGAATATTTTAAAATATTTAAATTATCGGTCCGTTTATAAAAATAAATACGCGTAACGGTTACCGACGAAATTAACGAAAACTATCCCGATAATAATAAGCCCATGAAAATAAAAACTGGATTAATAAAAAAAAGATATTTATAACTAACAAAAACTTACATACTTATTTTAGTCGTATACAAGTTTCCAAAAAGGGGTAATATAACGGCAGCTACCAGAATCAAACCGTAAGGCTGACAACCGTTATATAGGGCTAACAGCTGCTATATAAACTACTACCTGCTATACAAAAAGTGGGGATATTTATAAATCTTTACGTACTTTACAACTTTACCTTTCTTTTCTTTCTTTTTTCAGCTTAGAATCTTCGTTTATAACGCTAATAAATTAGCCACCATGCTATATTAATGCTGGCCGTAACAGTTAATAAAAGAAATATATATAATAACGGTTAAGAATTAAAGTAGCAATTTATTATTTTATTCAATTTTGTTTATACGGTTACATCTTTTTTAATAAGAGAAATTGCTTTATAAGAATAATATAATCAAAACTATTAATCAGTCGTCGTATTCGAAGATACTGGGTATAGTATTTATCGCGCAAATTATATCGTGTAATCATTTTCTCTATATTTAGCTCAGTTTCAAAAATAAGGCTTAAACCTATTCGACTTTGCAATAATAATATAATAATGATTTTTAATACGGTGAAAAAAATTAATATACAAATTTGTCTTACATTAAATATATTTAAAAACCCCGGTATATAATAATACGCTTAGTAATTATACTGTCCCAGTTACGAGGGCCTTACAATTGCCCATTTTCCAGATTTAGATTTCGGTATATTAACTATAATTAAAGTTGAACGATAAAATTAAAGAATTAATAACGTACAATGCGTTAAAAATATACGAGCGTAAAATATATAGCGAAATTTTTTCAATTACTAATGAAAAAAGGTTTCGATAAGGATTTACAAAGATCGACGCTTTAAAACGAAATCTTTACAAGATAATATAATTAAGTATGTATTACGCAACAGAAAAAAGCAGGGATTAGATTTAAAATGGGAGTGATATTACGAGCTAAAGGTCTAATCGAGAACTACTTTGCGTTAATTTTATAAACTTTTATTTATATATAGCTAGCTACTTTTTTACATCTACCTTGTATTCTTTTAGCTACTTTTTAAATTTCTAAATAAATCTTTATAGCTTATATTCTTTGCTTTTACGTAGGCAGCTCTTAATAATAAATTCTTTATATTTTTAGTTATAAAGTATCATACAAGCAAGCAATATATTTTGTAGCATTATATAACAATGAATTTAAATTAATGTATTATATTATATTATATTAATATAAATTAATCGAATTACTTTTTGCTAAAACTATTTATAACTTCTTTATAAATATTCGTATTATACTCGTTTCTTAGCTTTAATCTTCTTACGATTATTAGCTATAATTCTTATTAACTATACTTTTTTATTCTTTTTTTTTGTACAAAAGATTCGTTTTTGTAATATAATAAGTATTTTCCTTTTTGAAAAAAAAATATTTTTAAAATTTTAACGTTTATTAAAAACGTAAAAGACTTTACTTAATTAACTAGCTTGAGATTAAAAAAATACTATGATATTAAAGCATTAAAAAGCTTTTCGTTTAGAAATTAACAGATTTAAATATTCTTTCGACGAGCTATTTTAATAAATCTTGATCCTTTTTATAAGTAACGTTTTTATTTAGTTATTTTTAAAATATTTTTGAATGGTTTCGAAATTTAAGAACAGATAAAACTGACACAAATAATCGAAAAAACGTTTAATATAAATATAAGTTAAAAGGTTTGTTTTGAAAAAAACTTATTACAATCGAATAAAATAATTCTAGCTTTTACAACTCCGGATTTAATATTACCGGACGTTATAGCGATTTTTGAAGTATTATAAAAGTCTAAAAAGGTTTTTTTTGTTCGTAATATAAATATAATAAAATCGTATTAAATTCTCGATATAAAACGTATAAACGCGTATTAATAAGAAGAAATAAATATGTGAGAACCTAAAGCCGATAAAAGATAAACAAATATATATAATGTAATAATATCGTTATTCGCGTAATATATTTTAAATCTTATTAAATAATAATTTCCGTAACCGTCGAAAATAAAAGAAGGCTTTATTGTTTTTGTACCCGTTTATATGCACTTATTAAAAAATTAAATTTATTTGAAATTGAATTTATTTGTTATCTAATTATTAGATTGATTAAATATTTAAATATTAAAAATAAAGTAAATTCGTTATTTAAATAATTAAAGAAATCGAGTTTAATTTTATAAATTAATGATTTATATAATTATAATTTATTTCCTTTTTTTTAAAGAAACGTAATCGTATAAACAAAACTAGATCAAATAATAAATTACTACCTTACTTTTTAGGCTTTACTAAATCTATTCTCTTAGCAGATTACCTTATCTCGCTTTTATCTCTGTCGATTTTGTCGAAATTCTAAAAGGTTTTTGTAATTCAAAAAAGCCGAGCAAATTATCGTTTGTACTTTTTCGTATATCGTTTTAAAATTTAAATTTCGAAATTTTAAATTTATTATTATTTTTTCTTTATAAAATAATAAATTGCTATCTTAATTCCTAGGCTTTATTAAACCTATTCCTTTCGCTGTTTCTATCTACGTCGATTCTTATTAAGGTTCTAAACGGTTTTCGCAATCCGGAACAACCGGGTAAACCATCGCTCGTAATCTTCCAGCTTGTATCGTTATAAAATCTAAACTTTAAAGTTTTTAAGCTTATTAGTATTAATCTTTTAGCTTCATTTATAATACTTTTATAATCGTTATATTTTTCGTTATACATTTGTGTAAAAATCGATTACCGTTATTTTCGTAACTTAAGTTATATTCGAGAATTAAAAACTAAAATCGACTTTTTTAAGAAATTTTTTTTAAATCGATAATGTCGATAATTTTAACTTATCTAGTAATTTTATAGAAATTATATACCGTTAATATGGCGGTTTTTATGAAAATCTTACGATTATAAATTACCGGTATCGTATATTTAAACTTACGCGATATATTATTTTAAGTAACTCGAAAGAATAATTTAATATCAAATACTTTTTAGCTAGTTATCGTATGAATATCTCCTTTTTAACAGTAAAAATAATTAAATTAGCGAAGATTCGGAAAGATGTCACTCTTTTATACGTAATTAAGGTTTATTTTTAAAATTTATATTTAAAATTTGTTCTTAAGGTTTATTTTTAAATTTGCCCCGTAATATTTTTAATCTTTCAAGTTATATTATTTAACTCTGCTAAACCAGCGAATAAATATAAAGTTTAATAAAATCGAAGCTTATTAATAACTACGCATTAATAGACTTTAAAGAAAAGGTTTATAAGATTAAGCTATTAATTTATTTTAGCTATAAGGATTATTAATTAATTATCGTATTCTAAAATATTAAGTATGATATTTATCGTACAAATTATATCGTGTAATAAGTTTTATATATTTAGCTCAGCTTGGAAAATTAAGCTTGAACCTATTTGACTTTGCATTATTTTTCCTTTTTAATTTCGCTTATAATACCTTTATAATTATTATATATTTTGATATATATTTAAATATAAATTAATTAGCGTTATATTTATAGTTTAAATCCTATTAGAAATTTAAAAATTAAAATCTCTCTTTTTAAAAAGCTTTTTAAATTAATAATAATATCAATAATTTTAATTCATTTAATGTGGTTATATAAATTATATACTATTAATAAAATATTTTTTAAGAAATTATATGATTATAAATTACCGGTATTATATATTCGGAATTATCTGAAGTATTATGTTAAATGATTTAAAAAGTTATAAAAATAATTTAAATTAATAAAAGTTCGAAAAATGTTAACCTTTTTTATATAATTAAAGTTTACCGTTAAAATCTATTTTTAAAATTTGCTTTTTAAGATTATTGGTAAAATTTACGCTATAAAATTTATATATTTTGGATTATATTAACATGACCGAATTATATCACTAAAAAATGTAAAGTTTAATAAGCTTTAATAGCGCAGTAGTCGAAAACCTGAATGT
This sequence comes from Monosporascus sp. CRB-9-2, assembly GCA_004155915.1. Taxonomy (NCBI): domain Eukaryota; kingdom Fungi; phylum Ascomycota; class Sordariomycetes; order Xylariales; genus Monosporascus; species Monosporascus sp. CRB-9-2. Next base: position 11,889 of record QJOA01000220.1, on the reverse strand, counting down.
CGCATTTTTAATCGCGGCAGGCCTGGACAACCTATAGCCTACGAAAGATAGTTGGTTCGAATCCAGCTTAGGATAACGTGCTTTAAATGGCGCTAGGCCTATTATACGAACTATTAAAGCTTTGGTTCCTATCGTGTTAACGCTAATTAAAATCGTTAAAAGCGTTAAAGATTAGTAAGATTCTAAAACCAATTAAAATCTAGCGTATACTTTTATTTATTTATTATCATATTTTAACCTCTTTAATTAGGTTTTTTATTCGGCCCATCTTAAACAGGTATGGTTTTTCGGGATGCTTCCAGTTGCGTCGTATTACTAGACGTGTTTGTATATAACGGACCGGCGTCAGCTTGTATATATATCGTCAGCTTGTATATATATCGTCAGCTTATATATATATCGTCAGCTTGTATATATGTAGCTAGATATTTAATAGCACTTAGTTTTGTACAAAGTTTATTAAAGTTAAAGCTTATCTGTAATTATATATAGAAACTTTCCAAACCGATATTGATTAAAAAGTTACGTGCTTATATAACCCTAATAATTAGCTTTAAAATAAAGTTTTATAAAATTAAAATATATAATTTATTTTCAAGCTTAAAAACTATTACTTAATTATCGTAATATAAATTATCAAGTATAATATTTATATACAAATTATATTATATAATAATCATTTATATATTTATCCTCGCTTAAAAAATAGAGCTTAAACTTATCGTTTTTATATAATTTATTTCCGATTATTCTATTTTATTAAATTAAGATAGGGCTTATCGAAGTTTTTATACGTAGAACATCTTAATTAGTATTTAAAAAGAGAAATATTAAACGTCTTCACTTGTTATAAAGAGTCTTAGTAACTAAAGGATTATATATATAAGTTGTTAAGTTAGCAATTTATAAACAATGCCGACCCACTAGCCATAGCCGAAGTTGATTGCTAACGTGCCTAGCGGCGAAACAGATAAGAGCAGTTAGAAGATGTAGCTGACGTAATATGCAGTAGCAGCTATAGTTAGTAACTGTAATTAATTTATATCTTGCTCTACTTTAATTTTTCTTTTTTTACAACGAAAGAATTTTAATAACGATATAAAATAAAATAAAATATAAAATAATCCAAGTTTAATAGACAGCAAAAATTCGAGATACTCTGTTTTATATTTTGCTGTATAAATCCTTATATGAATCTATAATTAGTCCTTAAACAGATATTCTTTAATTGAATATTTCTAAACTTTATTTAATTTTTCTTTAATTGTAGGCGTTCTTAAAACCTTTAAACGTTTCTTTTGTTATAAGCCGATGATATAAAAAACTTGTTGAATATTTTTAACCTTGGTTTATATAAAATTTGTTATTTAATATATAGTTTTTTTTAAAAAAAAATAAAGGTTGTTTTTAATCGTTTTTAAATTTAGTTTATTTTATTTTAGCTTAAATTTAATTATTTTAATTATTATAATTAGAAAATATGTCCGTTATCGGTTTTTTATATTATCGTAACGAATATTAATTTTAAAGCTCTGAACTTGTTTTAATTAGTGCATAATTTTGGGACTAAAATTATTTTTAAATTTATTATATATTATTTAATCGGTATTCGAGAGAATAATAGGTCGATATCGGCCTAAGACTTAAAAATCAAGTTATCGTAATCATAAATAATAATAATTAAAAACTATTTTTAAATAAAAAGAAATATATTATTTAAGAAATTAAATTTATAATTATTATAAACTGTTTAATTAATAGCAAATCAACTTATTTTATTAATATATTTATAATAAGCTTAACGTTTTAATTATCGAACATTATAATTAAAAATGAACGATACGGATATTTCGGTAAAAAGTATATCTATATATAGTTATTAAAATCGACCGGATTAATAAGAAAACAATTGATTTCGCTAACGCAATTAATAAAGGTTATTAATAATTATCATTATTAGCGAATTTTCGTTCGGCGAAACTATTAACGACATCAATTTAATAATTCAGCTGTTGTTAATTATAATAAATAACGAATAAAAAAAACGTATTCGTATAAGAAATTCTATACATATATATTAGTAATATTTTAATTAAGAAAATATTAATTTATTTTTAATAAAATTATTAAAATAACAGATATAAGTTATTATTAATAGAAAAATAAGAATTAATTAATAATAAATGGTAATTATAGATTCTGTTAGGGATTATGTGAGGTGTTTTGGCACGCCAAGGTCTCCAACCTTGGCGGCCCCATATATAGCTAGCTAGCCCGCAGACTTCCGTATTCTGCTTTGTTAATTCTACATCTTTATCATTATATCTATTCTAATCCCTAACAAGTGGTGCCCATTATCCGGGTCGGCGAACTAGTCGTCGTCAGGGACACGGGCCCTAGAGATTTTGAAGGTCCTGCTATATGCAACACCTTTTTTCTCGTCGAGAATTGCAATGTCGTCGATGCAATTCGTCGTCGAGGAGGGAAATGGCAGCAAAATTATCAGTTGCAACAAATGCCGCAAATACGGGAAAGCCTTCCCGTCGAAGAATAAGCTTTTTCGCTATATCTATTCGGATATATGTACGCCGATATCAACCTCAAAGTTAGCACCAGAATTAGCAACTTTGATAACGTCGCTAACGTTATTAACGTTATTAACGTTAGTTGCACCATCGAAGCCAGTACCAGAATTGCCAGCTTTGATTGCGTTACTAACGTTAACGTTATTAGTACCGTCGAAGCTAGTACCAAACTTGCTAACTTCGACGACCATAACGTTAACCGACGACCGTTTTTTTGCCGTCTTATCCGAATTATTTAGAGAAGCTTGTTAATAACCGCATTATCGGCCTTAACCGTCGACACTTACCACGATACCTTTTACGGCCAAGTCGACAACCTTAACTTCGTTAATAATTGCCAATAGATTACGACAGTTTTTAATCGACGGTTCCAGTTAACCTTTTTTAATCGACGACTTTTAATAATTTTACTAGCAACCTTATTAATAACTTCGTATTTTTAACCGTACTTACGTTATTAATTCCGATACTGATAACGACGATAAGCCTAACCTCGAAACCGACGACCTCGACGATGCTAACGACTTAGATTGGGACGACCAGATTATTAACGATTCTGGAACCGACAGCTTAAGAGATTGGGACGACGAGTACAACGAATATGAGGAGGAATTCGACGATGAAGACGTTGACGATGAATATGATGTCGGAGATTCCGAGTAGCAACCGGAAGCTGGACCGCGCTGCCATATGTTTCTGTATGGGATAGCGGTGTAGCAGCCGGGACGGCTGCATTTGTTCGTCTAGGGGGCACTTGTTAGGGATTATGTGGGGTGTTTTGGCACGCCAAGGTCTCCAACCTTAGCGGCTCCATATATAGCTAGCTAGCTCGCAGACTTCCGTATTCTGCTCTTTTAATTTTACATCATCATATTATCATATTCTAATCCCTAACAGATGTTTTTTAAAAAGAGTTTTTTTAGATTTTAAAACCCGGCCTCGAAATAAAAATAAAATAGATAGAATAACCGAAAAGAGATGAAAAATAATAGAATATTTTTAAAACTAATCGATTAAAAGAGTTTTAAATATTAATTAAAAAAATAAGTTTTTTAAAAGAGTAAAAATTATTTCGCAAATTAATTAAACTTGATTTCTTTTTAAAGCAGTTAAATATATTTAACAAAGGCTTATTAAAGTCGTTATATACAAAATATTTTAATTAAAATTTTTTTTAAAAAAAGCGCCGAAATTTATTATTTATTATAAAGAGTTATAGTAATCAAACAATTATAAATAAAAGTTCTTAAGTAAGAAATTTATAAATATCGCCGACCTATTAGCGATAGCCGAAATTGATTATTAAAATACCTAAAAGCGAAATAAATAAAACCAATTAAAAGTTATAATTAACGTAATATATATTAACAGCTATAATTAATAGCTGTATTTAGTTTTATATTTTATTTTATTTTATTTTCTCTCTTTATAGCGCAAATATTTTAATAAGGTTATAAAATGAAATAAACTAAATATAATTTAGCTTTAAAAATTAAAAACAAATTTAAAGTATCTAGTATTTTTTATTTATAGAAACCGTTATATAAATTTATAATCTTATTTGTTAACGATACTTCTTTTAATCGGATAATTTTAAATCAGTTTTAAAATTTTTAATTTCTATTTATTTAATTTTTATTTTCCTGTTTTATTTTTACTTTTTGAATCTTTTTTTTTTTTTTAATTTTCAATTTTTTTTTAATTTTTTAATTTTTTTTCTTGGTTTTTTGCAAGGTCGAATAGGTTCAAGCCTTATTTTCCAGGCTAAACCAAATTTACAGAAAATTATTATACGATATAATTTGTACGATAAATACTATACTTAAGATCTTCGAATACGATAACTAATTAATAATTTTACGGTTAAAATAAATTAGAACCTCGGTTTTATAAAGCCTTACTGTAAAATTAACTAATACGTAATAACCGATTAACTTTAACTTTAATAAACTTGATATCCGTTAACTTTACGGACTTGGCAAAATTAATATAACTTTAAAAATGTTAAACTTTACGCGGTAAATTTTATAAATAAACCTTAAGAGTAAACCTTAAAGGTAAACCTTAACGGTAAACATTAACTGCGCATAAAAAACTGGCATCTTTCCGAACCTTCGCCAATCTTACGGCTCGATCGTTCTTACAACTTCTCGAATTACCCAAGATACCATACCGCGCAAATTTGAATACGTAATACCAATAATCCAGAACAGCAGGACTTCGACGAAAACCGTTTTATTAACGGTACAAAAATACCACAAATTACCGGACGAGCTTTTCTTAAATTTTTAAATTTTAAAAATTTTTTTTTGTTTTTTTATTATTTTGTTTTTTTTTATTATTATTCATTTTCTTCAATTTTTTTAAGTTTATAATTTTGTTTTAAACTTTTTCAATTTTTATAAACGTTTTATTTATTATACGCCCGTATAATTTATAAAACTTTTTTATTATTTTTAACTTTATTTTTATATAAAAATAATAAATTAATATAACGTATTAAATAAGCAAGCGAGCTAAATAAGCAAGTAAGCTATTTTTTTTTAATTTTTAAACTTTTAACTTTATTTATAATTTTCTTAATACCAATAATATAAAACGTTTTATAAAAAAGTTAGGACAAATTTCGCTATCTAGATTAAAAAACGAAACTTAAAACTTAGTTTTAAAAACATCCATTTTATATATAACGTTTGCGAATTTATTTTAAAAGTTCGATATACGGTCGGTACGCCCGAACCGATATTATTCTTAATTCGTAAAATTTAATGACGACCGAAAAAAAAAGGAAAAATCGATTATCGACCGAATTCTTAACCTAAATACGTAAACCTTTTTTGTCCGGTTTTAATACATTAAAATTATAACGAACTTTTTACTTATTTAACGTAGTGTAGAAAATATTAAGGTTAAGTAAGCGTCGAATTTTATTCAACGGTAAAAAATTTATAACGTATTTAAATCGAAAAATCGATTATTAAGAAATATTATACGAAAATCCGGCAATATTTCGTAAATAATTTAAATTTGTTCGGGTTATAATCGCGAAATATGGTATCGTAAAAAAGAATATTTATAACTTGGACGAAACGGGCTTTTTAATAAGGTTTTTTATGGTATTAAATATAATTATTATAAATGTTAAAAAACGTAAAAAGTTTAAATAAACGTAAAAAAAAAATTTCGGAAATAAGTTATAATTATATAAGTTATTAATTCGTAAAATTAGGTTTTAGTTTTATTTATTATTTTAGTAAAAAAGAATATATTAGTTTTTGGTATTAAATATATTAATTATTATTTATTTTAACACTTAGTATAAATTATAATAATTAAATAACGAACGAATCATATTTAAACTAAATTTAATATTTCGATAAATATATATGAACGTATACGAAAAGATCGAAACGTTTTTTTATTTTCGACGGTTACGAAAATTATTATCTGATAAAATTCGAACAATATTACGCGAATAACGGTATTATTACGTTTTATATATTTACTTATTTTTTTTATCGGTTTTAATCTTTCGACGTATTTTGTTTTTTTCGTATTAAAACGCGTTTATACGTTTTATATCGAGAATTTAATACGACGTTATTATACTCATATTATAAAGGGATTTTTTTTTCAGTTTCTACGATATGTTTAAAGCTATTATAACGTTCGATAATATTAAGTCTGGGTTTATAAAAGCTGGATTTGTTTTATTCGATTTTAATAAAGGTTTTTTCGAATTGGAAATTTTTTTTAGTTATATTTATGCGGATGGTTTTTTTTTTCCGTTGGTTTTTTCGTTTTTTATTTACGAAAACCTTTAAAAATATTTATAAAGTAACGAAACAAGGACGTTGTTTATATAAAAGGATTAAAAATTATTAAAGCGGTTAATTTTTTAATTAAAAGTTATATAATATTTTAATACATAGTTACTTCCCTTTAATAAAGGCCGGTTAATTACGCGAAATTAATTACATTTTTAGCAAATAACGAAAAATTAAAAATTAAGGTTTTTTAAAAAAAAATATATTTATTATATAAAAAGGACGAATTTCTTTTGCCGAAAAAAAAGGGTTGTAAAAAAGTACATCCGATAACGGCTGAAAATAATCGTTGTAAAAAAGTTAAAATAAAGGAACGGAAATATAACGTTTGCAGTAAGCCCGGATATAATGCGTGTATTTATGAAAAAGTTATAAACACGTTCAATGAAAAAAAGTCCTATTAATTTCAATCAATTTAAAGTATTATATTAAATTAATTTAAGTTTATTAGTGCATAGTGCTAAAAAACGATTCGCTTGTTTATCTAATTCGTTTGCTTGTTTAATATGTTATATTTTTTTAATTTACGTTTTTTTGGCTGTTTTTAAATTTTGTATTTAATTTAAATTCAAGTTTAATTTTTTTAATTACTATAGTCGAAAAATATATATATTACTATTTTTTAAATTACCGTAACCGATATTAATTTTGAAAGTATAAAAGCTTTTTTAAACTTGTATATAATATTTGAGCTAAACTTAATTTTTAATTTATTACATATTATTCGATTTGTAGTCGAAATTATAATGAGTTAATATCGGCGGAAAATTAAATGTAAGATTACTATAATTATTAGTAATAGTGATTTATAAATATCTTCGAATGAAGAAATACACGAATCGGTTATAGAATTATATATAAAACTGTTATAAACGGGTTTTTAATAGAAAATAAATTAATTTTGTTAATCTAACTGTAATTAACTTAGCATCTTAGCTCCCGGACGTTATAAATTAGAACGGACGATACGGACGTTTCGGTTAAAAAATTATATATAAATTCATTAAAATCGATCCGATTAAAAAGATAATAATTAATTCCGATAATATAATTAGTAAACGCTGGTAATAATTATTACTATTAACGAATTTTTATTTTGTAAAAACGTTAACGGCGATAACATCTTAATTTAATAATTGTTAACAATAGTTAATAACCGATAAAAAAACGTATCAGTGTAAAAAATCGTATATAAAAATATTCGAATTATTTAAATTAAGGCGAAATTAACTTATTTTCGACGATATTGCTAATATAAAGTCTATGAAAATAGGTTATTATTAGCAAAGAAGTAATAACTAGTTAGAAAATAAATAATTAACGTAATTAATTATTGATAAGAGATAATCATAATTTATTAACATAAAAATATATGGAAAATTGTTGAAAATGTTTAAATTAAAAGGTTTAAAGAGATTAAATAATTATTTAAATCTTAAAATTTATTTTCAAAATAAGGATAAAATAAATAAAATAGCCGAAAAAACGATGAAAATACTAATACGTTTTTAAAAGTTATTAACTAAAATAATTTTATATATAAATTTAAAAAAATGCATTTTTAAAATATCGAAAGTTAGTTTAAAAGTTAAATAAGTTTAATTTCTTTTTTTAGTAACTAAATAAATTAAAGTAAAATTTATTAGAGTTAGTATATATAGAATATCTAAACTAATGTTTAAAGAAAAAATATTAGGCGTTATTATTAGCTAAAAAGAAAGCTTGAGTAATTAAAAGATTATATATTAAAGTTAAGAGGTTAATAATTTATAACCATAGCCGACCTACTGGCTATAGCCGAAGTTGATTGCTGAGATGTCTAGCGGTAAAGCAGATGACAGCACCTAAAAGCCGTAGCTGACGTAGTATGTAGTAGTAGCTGCAGTTAGCAGCTCTACCCAGTTCTATACCCTACTTTTTTTTAATAATTTTTATATTTTTATCTTTTTAATATATTTAATTATCATATTTAAAGTTATAAAGAGCTTTATTAAAAACTTAGTTTTGTCGAAATTATAAATAACGTTTTTTAATGTTATATTTCGAAATAATATATCAAATAAGTTCGAATTATTTTCGAAATTTTTTAAAGTTTTGTAAAATATATGTAAATAACTAATTGTATAATTTAAACGTATTTTATTTTCCTTTTTTGCCGTTTAGTAAATTCCAAAGTTTAAATAAATTCAATACGTAATAAGACGTATTAAATAAAAAACAAATTTGCTATATTTTAAGCGTATTAAAATCGATTAAAAAATGTTTAATATTTAGCTTAAAGATTCGTATAATAATCGATTTTTCTTCGGCCGACGTTGGTTTTTACGAATTAGAAATAATATTAAATTAAGGGCGTTTGTCGTTACTTTGCCTTTTTAATATAGTATATAAATTATAAAATATAAAATTAAGCTTTTAAAAACTATGTTTAAAATTGATTTTTAGCTAAAACGGTTAGGCTTATTTTCCCTTTTTTTATATGTCGTTTTATAATATAGTTATTAAAATAATAAAATAAGTTAAATAATTAAAACAATGAAAACGAATATACAGCTTGCTTATATAGTATGTAAAGCTATTAATTTATAAGATTAAACTTCGTTTTTATTTCGTATTTTACGAGAAAAAATATTATAATTTCTAATACCGAAATGTTTTTTTTCTTACACTATTTAAAGTTCTATATAAGCTTTAATAATTTAATAACGAATAAAACAAATTTAATATATATATCAAAACTTAAAAAATATTTATAAACGTATATAAGAAAATCGAAAAGATATTTATAACGATTACGAAAGTTATTATTTGATAAAAATATAAAAGTGTTACGTAAATAACGGTATTATTATCTTTTATAGATTTATTTATTTTTTAATAACTTTACTTTTAACCGTTTTTATATTTCTCGTATTAAAATGCGTTTATAAGTTTTACATATAAAATTTAAATTTAAGTTATTATATTTATATTTCGAAAGAAAACTTTTGTAGTTTTTACGATATATTAAAGCCGTTATAACATGCGGTAAAATATGATTCGGGCTTATAAAAGTTAATTTTATTTATTATAATTTCAGTAACGTATAATATAAGCTTAAAGCTTAAATAAATTTGTAACTCGATTTTATTGACATTTTAACTAGCTTACTTTATTAGTTTGTTATCTACAATTTATATTTTAAAATGTTTTATAAAAGTTCAGAATTAACTTAATTTTTTAAACTAAAAAACTAAATTTAAAATATAATTATAAAAACTTTAAATCTATATACGACGTTATAAAAGAAATCTTAAAAGTCTAACATCACGATAAACGCGCCAAATCTATATTATTTCCGATTTCTAAGAGTTAGCGCCGACCGAAAATAAATTTATTATAAAACCGTTTTTAACTTAAATACGTATAGGTTTAAAATCGGATTTTAATATTTTAAAGCTTTAGCGGGTTTACTATTTAATTAATATGTTATTATATAAGTCGAGGTTAATTCGGCGTTAAACTTTATTAAACGTTAAAAATATTAAAAAGGCGTTTAAATTAAAAATTAATAAGTGAAAAATACTATATAAAAATTTAAAAATATCTCGTAAATAATGTAATTTTATTCGGATTATAATAGTAGGGTACTATTTTATAAAAAAGAATTTTTATAATGTTAAACATAATAAGTAAAAATCTTAAAAAGGAAAGACTAAAAATAATTAATAAATATTTAAAGTAAGTTGCAATTACAGAAGTTATTAATTTATAAAGTTAAAGTTTATTTTTATTTATAATTTAAACGGAAAAGAAATTACTATAATATTTAATATTAAAATAATTCTTTTAACCGTTATTAATTACGATTTTTACTTATCGGTTTTTTTCTACTTTTAAACTCCTCTTTTTTTACAAGTAAATATTTTCTTTTTTAAAAAAAAGAATGTAACTTTATATAAAACTGTTAAACTGGAACGATGAAGCTTGGTCTTAATTAGTATATAATTAAAAAGACTATTACGATTAAGCTCAAAGTTTAAAAGATAATAAAGTTGACATAAATTATATTAGTATTAAAACTAATTTATAAAACTATAAGCGATAATAAGTAGTAGATATTTCGAGGTTACGCTCGGCGGGAAAGAACTTTTAAATATATATATCAGATACTAACTAATTAATCGGCCGAGCTATGTACCCGGCTCTATACTCTGCTCTATTTTAGTATTAAATTACTTTATTCGACGAGCTTTTTTAAAAATCTTCGAGGCTTCTTTTATAAGTAACGTTTCCGTTTAATAGTGATTGCAAATTTTAAAAGTTTCTTTAAAAAAAGAATAAAACCGGCAAAGATAAATCAAAACTCTATAGAGGTAAATGTAATTAAAAGATCTTTTAATTTAAAAAAAAAGCTATTAAAATCGACTAAAATAAGCTCACCTTTCATAAACCCAGATATAATATTATCGAACGCTATAAGAGTTTTAAATGCGTTTATAATAATATAAATTATTAATTTATAGAACAAAAAGCTAGTAAATATATTATTTTAATTATTTATATTAAAGACTGTTATAATTATTATTGTATTGAAAATTCGATATAATTTATATTAATAAAAATACGAACAAATGTAATTTAAAATAGAATTTATATTAATATAATATATAACTATGTTCGAAAATACCAAACCGGTTTTCCGTTTCCGACGATTACGGAAATTAGTTTTTAATAAAATTCGAAGATTACGACTGATATAATAATATCATTACGCTTAATACAGTTATTCTTTTCGTTTTACCGATTTTAACGTTTTAGCATATTTTATTTCTTTATATTAAAACGTATTTAAATACTTTCTATCGAAAATTTAATATTCTATTATTATATCTATACTATTAATAAAATCGATTTTAACAATATCTTTTAATCGTTATAATGTTTAATAATATTTAATAGAAAGTTATTAGAATTTAATTAATTTAATATATTTTTAATAACGTTTTATATAAGCTTCCGATTTAAACAAGCTTTCAGCTCTTTTTTTAGCACTTTACGATAATAAACTTAAACTAATTAACTATAATATATTAAATCAATTTAAATTGGTCGAATCTTTTTCCCTAAATCTATTTATAGCCTTTTTATAAGTATACGCTTTATGTCCGGCTTTGTTATTAACGCTATTTTTTAGTTTTTTATTTTAACATTTTTAGGACTTCTTTAGCCGTTATTACTAGTATTTTTTAGTACTCTTTTTTCTTGAGCTAAAAAAAAACTTTTTTTAGATATAAAAACGTTAGTAGTTTTATATATTTAGGCCTTTTTCTAAAAAAAAAGCCATTTTATATAAAATATTAAATAATTATTTGTTACAAAGTTAATTAATTTAATTATTTATATAAACAAACTTTTCTCATAATTTTTAGTTTGCTTTTATAAAAAAGGTTTTTTTTTTTTTTTTTTTTTTTTTTTTTTTTTTTTTATGGGTTTTT
>QJOA01002345.1:0-84768 GCA_004155915.1 Monosporascus sp. CRB-9-2 | reverse complement strand
ACCGAAAAATTTATAAAATCCAAATTAAAAAAAAAAAAAAAAACCGTATTTTATTTAAGTTTTAAAAATTTTTTACGTTATTTTGTTGCGTAAATAATGGTTCAAAAAGGTTAATAACGAAAAAATGGCATAAACGGCTTTAATTTAAAAAATATTTATTTAATAATACGGAAAAGAAATTTTTTTAAAAAATTATAAAAAATTTAATAATATTTTCTATTTATAAAACGAAACGAATGTTAAAGAATTTCGATAATTATTATAAATATAAAAAATATATTTATTGTTTTATTAAATCGAGAATTTTTATAACGGATAAAAATATAAAATTAATTATTTGAAATTTTTAAATTTACGGACTTATTTTTTATAAATCGATATTTACGGATATAATTAAAAATAATTATAACAAATTTTAATTAATCCGGATATGAAATATTTTAAAGATTTTTATTATTATTTATATTATATAAATTATATATATTATATTTAACGGAACTTTTAAAGTAAAATTCGAACTTACGTCTTAATAATACGATTAACTTTTATTTATATAAAACGTTTAATTTATTCGAATATAATTTATAATTATTAGCAAAAAATATTAAAAAGATATTACGATAAAAAGATATTAATAAAATATATTTTATATTAAAAAAATACGACCATTTTATATAACTTGATTTATAAAAAACGAATTTAATTTACAGATACTTATAAATAATTATTATATTGTTAATCCGATTTCGGAACCGGAAAAAAATAACCAAATATTAATATTACCTTAATTTAAGATATAATTTAACCGTAAATTTATTTTCAAACGTTATATAACGAAAAAAGTAAATAAAGTTATATTACTAATATAATATATTCGTAATTTGGTAAATATTAAATATAGTTTATTAATATCGGAATTTTAAATAATAATAATTACGTACTTTATTTTTACGGTATTATACGGTAATAAAGCTTAATATAAAGGCAGAAAAAAGTTATATAATAATCGGATATATTTTCGAAAAAAAATAATTAATATTAAATTAAATTTATATATAACTGTCGGCAATTGGTGCTTTCAGGTGTTACCGGCTGGTGGGCTTTGTTCAGGCTAGGTAGCAGAATGCTGCCTGGAACAGCCTTTGTCCACTGATGATCTTTTATCACCCAATCGTATATGTAAAGGCGATTACCTACGGACTAGATTTGTCCTTTTCTAGAACTTAAAAAACTAACATAAAGCAATTACGCCAGATTACTGCATTCGATCATTATAACTGCTAACATGGTAGCATTTTCTGGTTAATTGACAACCGTAGTACGTTATACGAAATGGTTAATTGCAGTTTAAAAGCAAAATTAATAAAAAAAGCACAAAACTTAAAAAAAAGCCGTTTAGCTACCGATTTAGGAAAAAGTTAAGTAATAATTAACGATAGCAAAAAAACGTAAAACCCTTGAAAAATTTCCCGTTAAACAAATTAATACCTTATCCCATAACGGCTTCGTTTTTAAAGGACGGAAGCATATAAATAACGATAACTTTTTTCTCTTTTTTTACCCCGGACCTTTATACGATTAGGAAATTCCTTAAAAAAAAGATTTTGTAATAAAGGAAAGCAGGCGGAAAAATAAAAGGTATTTTCAGTAAAAAATAATTCTTTACTTTAGTAATAAAGGTTAAAGGTATATTTAAACAAATTTGGAACTTTGATTTAAAAATAATAAACCAAAATAAAGTTAAATAAGCTTTATACGTTTTTAAATATTAATATAAGTAAAATTAAACAAAACGTTAAAATACGGGAAAATAAATATTAAAAAATCGAAAATAAAGTTAGAGATATAAGGCTTTAAAATTAAAAAATTAACGAAATAATGTTACGATTAAACGATATAATAATAAAGTTTTTAAACATATTTAGGAATAAAGCGACGCGGAGCTTTAAAAGTTTACGTAATACGAGTACGTAACCGAAAACGTTATACAGCGTTTAGCTTAAAGTTAAGGCGAATAACTTTAAAAAAGTACCTATTATATTAAAAAATAAAAAATAAAAATTAACTCTTTAAAAAAAAGGCGAAAAAAAACCTGGAAGATAATTTATTAAAAAGCCCGACTTTCCGAAAAGAAGGAAAAATAAAAAAATAAAGCTACCGTTTAAGGAAAAGGGAATAATACGCGGAAACTTTAATAATTGAAAGACCTTATTATTTTTAAATTTTTTTTAAAGTTATTTAAAAATTTACCGTAACGACGGAAAGAATATTATAACTCCTTTAACAATTTTTCCGGTTTTAACTTTAATAATTTAAATAACTTTAACAAATTAGGTATTTGCTTAAAGGAACGGAAAAAGGATTTTAAAAAGTTTAATAATAATTCGAAATTTTGTTAAAAACGTTTTAACTTTTTTTTAAAAAAAGAAAATTACTTATTAGGTTAAGTTAATTAAGAACTTTAAAATAACGCTTTTAATTTCATATTAAAAAAGATTAATTATAAGGCCGGTATAAAATTAAAGCAAATTAATTAATTACGTTTAGCGAAAATTATTACCGAAATTTGTAAAAAGGCGTTTTTAAAGTTAATTATAAGTATTAAGAAAAATATAAAAATATTAAAAGCTTTACGGAAAATTTATGCAGCAATAAATAAGGCCCGACAAAGGTTACTTTGGAAAAAGTTTAATAATATTACATACGATAAAAAAAATTTCATGCAATTTATTACCAAGTTTTAAAAATTATTTCGAAAAGTAAAAGTTTATAATATAAAATTTAGAACCAACAAAATATATTACGATATTTTTTACTGCTATAAAAAACCGCATTAATAACTGGTACAACATAATATAATTAATGCTTAAATAAACGGATTATCCCTTTTAATAATTAATCGATGATTTTAACAGTAAGTTTTATAACCGTATTAATAATAATAAAATAACGAACGGTTTTATAACGCTTAAAGGAACAAAAGTAAGAAAAATAATAATAACTTCCGAATTAATAAACTTATATAAAATAAAAACGGAAAGTTACTTTGCTTTAATTATGGCAAGTACGGATACCTGGCAAAAAATTACCTTAAATTATAAAAAAAAAGAAACGGTAAAAAAAAAAGAAAAAGCGAGGCTAACGTTAAGGAAACAATAACAACCAAAGTAATAGTTTTCGTAATACCTGCGGCGATACCCGTAACGGTAGACGGGATAAAAAGCAATTTATCCCTAAAGGCCTAAGAAACTTATACCGTTTTAATAAAAAAACATTTAGCGCCTATGTTAATAAATAATAGCTTTAAAACCTTATATAATGGTACGATAAAGTAATTTAAAAGTTAGTTACAATAATTAATATTATTGAAATTATAATGCTTAAATACCTTAAAGTAAAGGTTATAATAACTAATTACGTTAAAGCTTTAATAATCGCAAGTTTTAAAACGACCGTTATAAATAACGTTAACGAAACGTTTTAAAAGGTAATTATAATAACTAAATGCTTTAAAGCTATAATAATTAAAAGCTTTAAAGCAGTTATTATAAGTAGTATTATGTTATTATATATTTATTTATTTATAAAAGATAATAAAAATAATTTATTTTAAAATTTAAGAACGAACGTTAATATTACGAATAATATTAAGAATTTCGACAAAAATTCGGTCTTAAATATTAAAAATAAGGGAATCTATATTATAACAAGTAAAAAATTTATTATCGTTATTGCCGTTAAGATAATAAAATGGCTTTTAAGAGGTCCGCGTAAAAAGAATAACGAAATTATAGTAAAATATATATTATATATTAACGATTGTTTTTTAAAAATATTTTTAAAAAAAATTTATTACAAAAAGAGGGATTACTTAAATAGAAATATCCTGGTAAATTTTAACGTGTTCCCGTTAATAATAATTATCGTATTTCGAAAAGGTTTTTTTTATAGCTTTATGGGAAACCAGAACTTATTATTAAGGTCCCGGAGTTGACGAACGATAAGAATTATTAATAAGGATACGTATTAAAGGAGGTATTTAGTAAAAATGACGACGGTAACCTAAAAAGAATATTCGTTAGCGTTTTTAAAAATGGAAAAGTTTGCATAACGGACGAAGTAATAAAGAAAATTTTTTTTTGGTACTGCTGTTTCTGCTACCTTAGTATAAAACGATTAATTTGGATTATTAAAAGGTTTATGGGAATAAATTTAGACTTTAACGAAATAAAAACGTAATTCTAAATAACGTATAACGAAGGAAAAATACGGAAGATTTTATTTATAAATTTATAACGATATGGATAATATATAAAAAAGATTATTTGGTATAATATAGGTTTAATTAAGCCCGTTAGTATTAAAAATAATAGTTATTTTAGTTTTATTATAAATAATTTTTTACGTTATAAAAAGTATTATTCGTTTAAAATTAAAAACGAAATATAATAAAATTTTTGCGTTTATATTATACGGATAATTAAGCGTTTGGAAATAACTTTTTTTGACGTAAAAGGTCGAAATAAAGAAGTGAAGATATTACGTTTGGATAACGGTAGGGAATTCGGTATATCGATTATTAAGAAGTTTTGTGCAGTTAAAGGTATTAAACTAATAATTTCCAGTTTTTATAATTAATATTAAAACGGAATTGCGGAAAAAGATATTTAGTTTTTACAGGATAAAGTTTATGTAACTTTAAATTAAATAAAAATTCCGATATACTTTTAGGATTTAATGATGGAAGTTATAACGTATATAGTTAATAAAATTAAATAGTTTATAATAAAAGATATAATATTAATCGAATATTTTAAAAACGTAGTCGAATTTAATAAGTTATATAAGCCTAATAATAATTACTTTCGAATTTTCGGCAGCAGATATATAGTTTTAATTAATAAAAATTACAAAATTAAATTAAAAAAGTTAGCAGGCCGTAAAGTAAAAAGTATGCTATTAAGCTATTAAGGAATATATAATTACAACGTATGGTGACTAAAACGCGGTAAGTTATTTATAATACTATATATTATAATTTATAAAGATCTAAAAAAATTAAAAAAGCTTTCCGACCTTAAAAATATTATTCGATCGTTTTTATAACCCGTACAAAAACGCTTAAAATACCGTTAAAGGTAGAAAGATATCGGAATAAAGAATAAGGACAATAACGTTATTTCGAAAAACGATACGGACCAAAAAACTAAGTAAGTTAAACGTAAAAAAAGACGCCCGAAAAAAAATAATTTTTAAGTTATACATCTTAAAAGCCTTAAACGAAACTTTTAAATTAATATGCGAATTAAAAACTAACTTTAACCTAAAATGGCAAAAAAAGCGATAAGGGCTTATATACCTTTTATTTTATCCCAAACGTTAACGATAACGACTTTTTTAAAGGTTACGGAAACGCCGATTAGGCTATCTGGAATATTTACGAATATTAACAAATAACCCATATGCTAAAAAATAAATATAATAATATTTTTAAATTTAAGAATTAGAAAAATATTAACCTAAACAAATTATTTACTATTTATAAGTTATTTGCAGTCATAAATAACGGCCCGTTTTTGAAAAAAGTTATAAAAAGCTTAAAACGAAAAATATAACTTAAAGCAATATTTACGGAAATTAAGGAAAACCTTTCGCGTAAAACCTTTAAATTTACGCCGTTTAGCAAAAAAGCTTATAAATACCTTATTAATACCAAATAAGTATTAAAAGAAATATATATATTTATAAAAAAACTAAATAAATACAAGGTACGTATTTGCGCAAAAGGGTTTACTTAGCGAAAAAAAATTAATTATAATAAAACCGAAGCGAATATAATAAAAGTTATGCATTAAAAAATTATAATGGCCTTAGCTACTCATTTAAGCTGGCAAATATTCCAGATCGACTTTATTGTTACGTATTTAAATAATAAGCTAAAAAAGAATATTTACATAAAGCAATTTCCTATGCTAAAAAAATATTTTGATATATACCCAGAAAATAAAAAAACGTACCGTTTTTTTCCTAACAAGGTTATTAAGCTAATAAACCTATTATACGCATTAAAGCAGGCCGGAATTACTGGACAGGAAAAAATTAAAAAGATATTTACGAAATTAAACTTTTACTTATTAATTTCGGATAATATAATTTATTATAACCCTAAAACTAAATATGTTATTACTTTATACGTTAATAACTTTCTGCTTTTTAAAATTAATAAGTAACAATTTAAAAACGTTATTAAAAAAATCGTTAAAAACATTTTTATTAAGGATTTAAAAAATATAAATTAATACTTAAATATATAAATTATCCGTTTCTTACCGATTAATAACGTTAAGCTAAATTAATAATAATATATTAAAAAATTATTAAAATTAATTAAGTTAAACGAAATATAAAAAAAGTTTATATTATTCGTTAAGAATTACTTAAAGTACGTTATTAGATGTAAAATTAAAGTTAATAAAAACAATATATTTAAGATATAAGCTTAATAAAAAAATTTAACTTTTTAAATTATATTAATAAACCGGATATAACGTTTATAACTTTAACTTGGGCTAGGTTTATAAGTAACCTATTACTTGAATATTAAGAATATATTAAAAGATTATTACGTTACTTAAACGGTACGGCAGATTTACTTTTTCGATATAAAAAGCTAAAACGAAACTACCCGTATTAAAAATATAATAATTTAAAGTTATTCGAAATAATAAATATAAGTTTTATAGATAATCAAAAATTAACAAAATTTATTATAAGGTATATGTTTTTTTATAACTAAAGCGCTTATATTTTGGATTTTAAAGTTATAAAATCTTATTACAAAATATATTATAAAAACGAAATATGTAAACACAAGAATAGTTATAACAAAAATAATAAAAATTAAAAACTTTTTAATAAAATTAAAGTTTATATTTAAAAATCCTATTACTATCCTAAAAAACAATATAAGAACATTTAAATAGGTAAAAAAAAATACAAATACTACAAAAAAACGTTATATCAAAGTTTAAATATTATTACGTACGATAGAAAGTTTAAATAAAACTTATTAACTTTTAATACGTAAAAAGCAAAGATAACCCTATAAACGGGCTTATAAAGGTACTTGATAAAACGGATTTTAAACGATTTGTACGGAACTTAAAACTTAAGAAAATATTTAAAAAAATCGAAAAATACTAAAAAGTAATACAAAAATTAAGATTTAATCTTCATACAAATTAATTATTTTTAAATTTTATTTTGAACTTTTTGAACTTTCCAGCCGCGGTTACTTAACGCAAAAGGGCGTATCGGTAATTAGTACTTTTAGGTGCTACCGGCTGATGGGCTTTATTTAGGCTAGGCAGCAGAATGCTACCTGGGACAGCGTTTATCCACTGATGATCCTTTGTTACCCAATCGTATATATAAGGGCGATTGCCCACGGACTAGATTTATCCTTTTCTAAAACTTAGAGAACCAACACAGAGCAATTACGCCAGATTCCTGCATTCGATCACTGTAACTGCTGACAATAACGAAATATAATACGTATTAAATATAACGGTAAAAATCATAATTCCAGTATAAAAGATTATATTTATTACCGTATTTTATAAAGATTTAAACTTATTAATAACATTAGTAATTTTTAAATAAACTTTATATAAAGTTTTTAATAAATTATATATAATAAATAAATAATATTTATGAATTAAACGGACGGAATTAAATATTATTATTAACAGACAAAAAATAAACGGATAATAACGTTTTAAAACAAAAATATAATCCGTAATACGTTTATTTGTAGCGGTTTAATAACCGTTTTTAATCTTTTTTTAATATCCGTTAAAATTAAAATTAAATTTAATTAATAAATTTACGAAAAAAAAAACGAATATTTTTTAAACGTAATTAAAAACTTTATTTAAAAAAGATTTAATTATTTATACCGCCGGTTTCTAAAGTAATCTTAAAGTAAATTATAAATACGTTATTTACAAATATAATAAATTATTAATTATAAAACAAAAAAAATATATCCGCTTTTTATAATTTTCGACATTAAGATTATTAACGTATAAAAAAGTTATAATATATATTTCAACTATTACCGGATATATAAAATATTATATTTAAATATGCTAAAATAATACCCTAACGATTTTAAAGTTTACGTATTAATACGGTACCGTCTTTATAATAAACTTACTTTAAATTTTACGTAACGATAAAAACTTATAATATTCTAATAAAATAATACCTTAAATATTACGTCGTTGCCGGAAACGAATTAATAAACGAATTAATTAAAACCGGTTTAAAATTATATAAAATAAATGAAGATTATTTAATTATTATTTACGAAATTAAAGCGATGATTAAATAATAAATAACAACTTTTAAAAAAAAAATTAACGTTAAAACGAAATTATTGAAAGTTATAACGACCAGAAATTAAAGTATTATATACGTTATTTTGAAAATTTAAAAATAATAATTTAATTAAAATTATATTATTTTTTAATAATTTTAACGGAATATAGCGATTTTGCGTAATATTATTGAAAACTTAAATCCGATAATACGGAATTAAATTATTTTTATTGTAATAAAAAATTCGAAATATTTAATACGTTATAAAAAAACGATAAAAATTTTCAGAATTTAACGGGAATTATCGCCCAAAAAATTATACGGGCAAAATATACGTAATTATTTACGGAAAATAAAAAGAAAATTTATAATCTTCCTCGAATTTATTAAGATTACCGAATTTTATAATATTATTTATATACAATAACGTAAGGTAATATTTAATGCTAATAAAAAAGGAAAAAAAAAAATTGGTAGAAATAAGAAAGTTATTTATTTATATTATTATTAATACCGTATTTAAGTCCGAAAGTTAAGGGTTTAACCGGGCCTTATTATTACAGTTTCGGTTCGAAATTTAAAATATTAACCCGAAAGTTAAAAATAAAATTATTTTTAATTAACATAACGACATTACTTTCCGATAAGCCGCGAAAAAAACATATTTAAAACCGCCTATTAAAGGTGATACGTTCTAAAACGAAATTTATTAGATAGGTTTCTGTCTATAAAGTAAAATTATTTAGCTTAGTACGTCTAATATGCCTTAAAAGAGGCTTTGAGATACCCGCGTTATAGCAGTCCCTCCGGCGTTAAATATTACAACAACAACAACAACAACCCCATATCGGATACTGCTAATACCTTCAGATGGATGTATGACAGGTTCGTTACATATGTATAGAATCGGCGAGGCGGGGGAGCCTTGGGGGAGGCCGCGGTTGACTTCTACTTCATCGGTAGTTGTGTCCTTGAATCGGACTCGGGTTTTCCTTCCTCGCATAAAGGAAAGCACCCACTTTACCATTTTCGGAGGCCAACCTTGTTGTCGGAGACGTACCGTTAAGCGCTTCGCTAAAACAGCGTCAAAAGCCCCTTGTATATCCATCGTTGCTATCGTAACTTCGAAACCTTGGTTTAGGGCCAGGTCTATATCGTTCGCCAGACATGTCGTCAAGTCTGTTGCTGCTCGCTTAAGGACTGCCCCTGCTTGCTGCGGGCTGATAATGCCGTAACGGATAGTGATATTTGCAATTTTCTTTATAATAAGGCGTTCGAAAACTTTTAATACGTTTACTAAATCCTATAAGTATTATAAAATATAAACCTCTTAATTAACGTAAAAAAAAGCAAGTTTTATATATAAAAAATAAAATTCTTAAAACATATTATTACTTTCGTACATCTTAAAATAAACCTTAAAAAGATCGCTGTAATATAAAAATAAGCTAGGTTTATTATAATTAAAGAAGTACAAACTTTTTTCGGATTTACCAATTATTATATAAAGTTTATCCGGAATTTTAGCAAAATAATTGTACTTTTATTAATATTAACGAAAAAGAAAAGTTTCTGTAAGTATTAAACGTAAAAGAAAATTTAAAAGAAATTAAAAATGCGATAATTAACAAGTTAATATTAATTATATACGACCTTAATTGCCCAGTTACATTAAAAACCGATATTTCGGATTACGCGTTAAACGTAATAATTAAATACCGAAGTAATTAAAATAACCTACATATTATCATTTTTCATTTTTACAAAAAAAAAAAAACGCCGCATTAAATTACTCTATTTACGACAAAAAATTTTTAGCTATCGTTAAAGCTTTTAAGAAATTTAGGTAATACCTTAAAAATAATTTTTACGAGGTTACAATATATACAAACCATAAAAACATTTTATTCTTTTTCGAGGAAACGTAACCGTATATATAAAATTAGATAAAATGATAAATTGCTGCATTAATTCCTATGTTTTATTAATACCATTCCGTCTCGCAGGTGTCTCACTTCAAAGCAACTCTAGATTGCCTAATCCCGCTTCTATCCACGTCGATTCTGGTCGGAATTCTAGAAGTTCCTTGCAGTTTAAGCAGCTAAACAAACTAACGCTCGTAATCCTCCAACGTAAAACGTTCCAGCTGCTAAATCTCGAAATTATTTAACTTGTTAACCTTATTATCCTTATCCCCCTATGCTTTCGCCTGCAGTTTTTTCGTTAAATCGAAATTATATATAATAAGCTTGTTAAAAAGTAAACTTTTTTTATCGAAAAGAAAATAATATCCGAAAATTAAAAAATGCAGGCGACTTTTTTAGTAATAATTTTCAAACCGATAGTTACGTCGACTGCTTTAAATTATACGGAAATTATTTTAAAATAAATTATCGTAAACGGAACGGTTTTTATCGAAACCTTCCCATTCCGGATAACTAGTATTGCGTATTCGTTATATAGCATTCTATAGTGTTTCAGCTCGTATCTTAATTACTAAAAACTTAAAAAAGTGCCATGGAAACGATCGAGATTAAATTTTTTAATCGTAAAACTAGCGAAAGCTTGCAAAGCTTTTTATGTACTTTTAAGGTTTTCTTTAAAGTTTACCGTACAAAGCTAATATTTGCTCCTAAAAACCTTATTAAACCGTGGCTAAAAGGCATAAAATTTATTAGAGCCGAAGCTTATCAATAACTACCAGTCGGAATCGAAGTAAGGCACGGGATTAAAGTATATAATTTATCCCAACTATAAAAACCGTTTAAAAAGTTATCGTATTCGAAAATACTAGATGTAAGGTTTATTATAAAAATCTTATTGTAAAATTATTTTTTG
Organism: Monosporascus sp. CRB-9-2; assembly: GCA_004155915.1. NCBI lineage: Eukaryota > Fungi > Ascomycota > Sordariomycetes > Xylariales > Monosporascus > Monosporascus sp. CRB-9-2. The sequence continues at coordinate 73,548 of QJOA01002345.1, read as the reverse complement.
TATATTAGCTTAACCTAGTAATTAAAGCTTGGACCTAACTTTTACTTTATAAAAACATCTTATATTTCTTTACCACGAGAAAGCTAGTCGGAGAACAATTACGGTACCTAAAATACCTATCCGAATATAATTATATCATTTTCTATTACAAAAAATAATACAATCGCAAACAAATGTTATTAACAAAAAATTAAACTTGAAAGAAAATATAACTAAGATTTAATAAATAATTTTTAACAGAATCTTAAAAAAAACACTTATAATAACGATAAATTAATACAATTAAGATAATAGCATTTAATATGTATTAGAAAGTATAGCAATATAATAATAACCTACTTAAAAACTAAAAACCAAACAAGATTTAAATACCAAAGAAATGTTAAAAAATCCTAATACAAAAAATATATAAACATCTATTATATTAGCATTTAAAAATCTGCAAAACCCTAAAAGGACTATAACGTACTTATTATTGCTCTAAAATAAAATTTATAACGCAGAAAATACGAAAGTAATATGACGTTTAAAATAAAGCTAAAACATTACGGCATAAATTATATAAAAAGCTATAAGCGTTATTAGTTTCAAAACGATTATAAAACTTAATTATTATAAACTTCATTATTAAACTTCCCTTATTCGAAAATTTAGCAATAAAAATATACTATAATAATATTTTCGAAATCGTTAATCGATTCAAGAAATTTTCTTATTTTATATCGTACAGCGAAAATGCCGACAAAAAACAAATAATATGCATTTTTCTTTAAAACATTTTTATTATATACGAATTACTATTATCTTTAATAAAAAGTTTACGTTTACTTTAAACTTCTAGCAAAATCTTATAATATAACTTAGCCTAAATTATAAATTATTTAACGTTTTTAAACTGCAAACAAATAAATAAACAAAACGATTAAATTGAATAAGAAAAATATATCTACGATATTACATTAATTACGACCAGAACTATTAAGTTAAAGAACTACTTATTACGTAATTAATCTATAATATTAATTATTTTACAAACGTTAACTTTAAATTCATAGCAAAATTTTACCAAGAAAAACGTAATAAATTAATTAACGTTAAAATAATCCTTATATTAAAACAACTGAAATAGTTATATTAAAAAATAGAAACCAAATTAAAGTTCGGAAGTAATTTATTATGACCTAAGGGCTTGGCCTGTAGACGCACGGTCGGAAAAGGTTTGGAATTGTCTTCTACGTAGATTCCAGGTTACGTAACTAGCTCAAAGGTCTTAAAGGCCTTAGCACTTTAAGCCCCTAAAGCCTGCAATAAGCTTAAAAGTTTTAATAAGCTTAAGAATTTGAGCCGCTTAAATACCTAAAGCCAAAAATAATATATATATATTTATTATTTTTTTATAATATAAAAAATATCAGCTTATATTATAACTTGGTTACACAGATTATTTTTAATATCTATTATTACCAAACGTAATTATATTTTAAACTTATTATATAAATTTTTATAATATTACAGCTAATATAAACCGTACGATTAAGGTTTAATAATTAATTAAGTTAATTATTCGTTATACGTTATAAGTTTTTTTTAGCAATATTATTAAATTTTAAAAAATATATTCGATATTATATTTTTTAAAAAACAACTTATTAAACTTACTTATGCAATTCGGAAAGATGCAATCATTTCGGACAATAAAAAAGTTTGATAAAAACCAAGACTTACCAAAAAAAATATTTTAACGATTAAATGTGATAAATAAATATATTCCATAATTTAAAAAGGATAATATTAATTTCGTTACCTCGTTTAAAATAACTTAAAAAGGGTTTAATGGGAGAAATAAAGGTTTTATAACGCCGGGCCTTTTAAAAAAAATTAATTTATTTAGTTAGTAATTACTAAAAAATTAAAAAAGGTATTAAAATTACCTAAACCAAAACTGTTTAATGGAACGTTTATTAAATTATAATTATTTTTTATTTAATACCAAACTTATTTTAGTTATTTTTTATTTAACTTACAATTTTTACGTCGAAAGTTAAGTTCGTAATTAGTTATCTTAAAGAAAATATATTATGTTTTTGTTAAAAGTTACGGTTACTTAAGGTACGGATAATATATAATAATTACGAAAAGTTTAAAAATATATTACAAAAAACTTTCGATATAATAAACGAAAAAATGAAAATCGAAACGTAACTTAATGATTTAACTTAAAAAAGGTCCATATTTAATTACGGCGTTACGTTTATTTAATTGGTTTCGAAAATAAATTAACGATAAAAGGTTTTAATAGCAAAATTTTTAAAAATTTAGAGGAAAAAATCCAAAGGGAATTTTTTAAAAAAAACCGATTTAAATTTTTAACCGATTATATTACGATAATGTTTAAAATTAAGGATCGATAATATGCGTAAAGAACCATAAAGGTTAAATATAATAATAAAATTAAATATTTTATTTACTTTAATACTTTACGAAAAAATAATACGTTTTATAGTAGATATTTAAAACTTATAGAAAAAGGAACCGTATAGAAAAGGGATTAAAATGAAATTAAATGTTATAAGTATAACAAAATAGGCCGTATTAAAAATTAATATAAAGTTTTTAAAAAATAACGTAAAGGTTAAACCCCGGTATTTAAAAGATAATTAAAAGATAAAAAACCCGTTATTTTCAGTATAGTTAAAAAAAACCCTGATTTACTTTTAAAAGTAAAAAAAAGGTTACGGAAAGTTAAGGTATTTTTCCGGGCCGTAATTATCCGATAGCGCGTTATTATAACTGGACTAACGGTTACTTAATAATTACAAAAATACGAAAAATGGAAAACGTTAATACCGGAAAAAATAATATTTCGTACATATTAAAAAGAATAATAACGATAAAAATAAGAGGAATTAAATAAATAAATTAAGAAGTATTAAGGATAAAACGAAACCTTTTAGCCAGAAGAATCCGATCGATGCAAGAAAGTGTATATTATTTATTATAAAAAGACTTATTACTTATAATACGAAAAATAACAAAAATATATTTAATAACGGATTATACGTATATACAAGCAAAAATTCGATTTTTAATACCTAAACCGGAAACGACCTTAAGAACTAAAAATAATATAAGTATTTACGTACTACGACTATATAAACGATATCGATATTATTAAAACGTTAAAAAGTTATTTGAAAAGAAAAAATTATTCTGAAAAAAACTTTGTATATTATTACTTATAATATAATTATAAAACGTAAAAAAAAAATAGATTTATTAAATAGTAATAAAAGTATAAGGGAAAGTGGTAAATAATTTATATTTCCGACGAACCTATATCGATAAACTTAAAAAGAAAAAAAAGATAAAAAAAGAAATTAGAAAACGTTTAATAAAAATGGCCTAATATTATATCAAATATTTTAAACATTAAGAATATTAGGACTAACCGATAACGACGACAGATAGAAAATAGGTTATAACGATAAAGTAATCGGAAAAAACCGAAAGCTTTAAAAAATAAATTAACAATTTAATGAATTAAATAAAACGATATTAAATGAATTTAAATTAAAAATTTAATTATATTAATAAAAAAGATAACTATAATAATTATAAGCATAAATATTTAAAAGAAACGTTATTTATAAGGGAGTTATAAATTAATAAAAATAAAAAAACTTAATATATACCGTTTAAAAAAACTTCATATACGATAGTAAAAAAAATAAAAATGTTTTTTATTATAATTAAAATACGAATTAGGAAAAGATGGTATATAGTTATGGTAAATTATGGAACCGACCCAAATTATATCAAACTAGAAATAATTAACAAATTACGTTTTATTATAAAGAAATAAAGCTAAATTTTACAAAATTAAAAACGTAAAAGGTATTAAATTTACTTTTAATAACGGATAGATTAACCGTAAAATTAATTCTTTTAAAACTTATATTTAAGAACGGAAATAAATTATTAATTTCGATATTATTTTCATACGAAATTACGATATAAATTTCGTCAAAAACTTGGCTATATTAATATAAACTTCTAATTAATCAAAGAACTAGTTAAATAAAATTTATTTTATTTTCTATTAACGAAAACAATATAGAAAAAATTTTTATTACTTAATTAACGACGATAACGATAAGTATAGGTATAAAAATACGATAAAAACCTTATTACTCAAAACAATATAATATATATAAAGAAAAGAGCGGAATAAATATATACGATACGTTATTTTTATAATTGGAGTACGATTATACGAAATAAACGACGATTTATAATACTAGCACTAAAAGTCAGAAAAAATAATTAAAGTATTATTACAATATTATAAATACGAACGACTTTTTAAAATATAAATCGAAATAAAATTGTCAAAATATAATAAATAAAATTACGAAATAATTCTAAACGATAATAAAACGATTACTTTTTATTTTTTATATAACTTAAGTAAATAACAATTATACGCGTTACGAAAATATTTCGAAAATAAGTTACGTAAAAAATATATTAAACGTTTTAAATTACCGGCAGTATACCTCATATTTTTCGTATCAAAAAAGATTAAAAATTACGGTTAATAATTAATTATCGATAATTAAACGATATTATTTTTAAAAACCGTATATTTTAATTCCTAATTACCGAAATAAAAGATCGTTTTTACGAAATTAGGTAATTTCTTACTTTAAATTTACGAAACGGATATAATTTAATTCGTATTAAGTTAAAAAACGAATAAAAGATAATTTTTAGGACCGAATACGGGTTATACGAATATTTAATAATACCGTTCAAGCTTATTAACGTATCCGTAACGTTTTAAAGAATAGTTAATTATGTATTATGCGAATATTTCGAGATTTTCATTACCTGTTATTTTAAAAATATTTTTATTTACTTAAAGTCGAAAAAGGAATATAAAAAATACGTTTATAAAGTGCTTTAAGTTTTATAAAACGTTAATTTTTTAATTAACGCCGAAAAAAACCAATTTTATAAATAAAAAGTACTGTATTTAAAATATGTAGTTATTTTCGAATATATTAAAATAAATCCTAAAAAAGTAATAAGAATTTAAAAATAAAAATTATCTATTATAATTACCGAAATTCACGTTTTTTTTTTGATTCGTTAATTATTACCGAAAGTTTGTTCGTAATTTTAACAAAATTGAGATATTTTTATTTAACTTAATTAAAAAGAAATTAAGTTTTAAAAAATAGCCGAAACAATAAAAGTTTTTTAAAGGATTAAAGGTGCGATTATTAACGAATTAATATTACTTATATACGATTTAAATTGTTCCGTGAAATTAAAGACCTATATTTCGGATTATACGTTAGACGTAATAATCGGCTATAAAGATAATTAAGGTAACTTATACTTTATTACGTTTTATTTTTATAAATTAAAAAAGGTTATATTAAATTATCTTATTTTAAATAAAATTTCTTAATTATTATCAACGTTTTTAAAAAATTTAAGTATTACTTTAAAGCAAACTTATATTAGGTTAAGGCATATATAAATTATTAAAGCTTTACCCGGGTTATTATTACTCGAAAATTAATAGGATAATAATACCGTTATGTAAAATATTTTTCGAAGTTTAATTTTATTATTATTTATAAAAAATAGTTAAAAAATGGTAAAATAGTCGTTTTTAATACACGACTGGGCTTAAAAAAAAGGTCCTAAGGTTTTATATCAAGTATTGGACCTAAAAAAAAGGATATAGAAAAATTACGGCAAATCGTAATAACTAGGAAAATAATACTTAATTTATACTAAAAAATCTAATAATATAACAATTAGTTATTAAAAAAAAGATTAATAAAATCTTAATATTAGAGAAATATTAAAAAAAGCTGATATACGAAATATACGAATACCAGTTATACGGATATCCTGGAGTCCATAAAACCTTAAAACGATTATAACGTATATATTATTTCTTTAAAATGAAATTAATAAAAAACATCTTTTTCTAAGGTTGCGATTTAAATAACAAAACTAAGGTACGACGTTATAAACTACACGAAAGACTATAATTATTACCAGTCGTAAAGCGATTATAAAATTTAATTATTTTCGATTTTATTATTAAATTACCTTTATTAAAAAATTTAATAACGAGCATATATTACGATAATATCTTTTTAATTATAAATCGATTTACGAAATTCTTATATTTCTTATTATTTAACGACAATATAAACGTAAAGTAACTGGCGTATAATTTTTTAAAATACTTTATCAGTATAGACGGACTTTTAATAGAAATCGTATCAGATAAAGGTACCATATTTATCTTAAAATTTTGGCAAAGTTTTATGCTACAGTTAGGTTTAAATTATAAACGGATAACTAGATAGAAAAATTAATTAAATATATAAAACTTATTTACAGTAACATCCCACACCACCTCACCGGAGGCACTACCTCACCGGATGGTTTTTAGCACTCCGTAGCAACAAATTTAAGTAACTTAACAACAATATATCGCATTAATTCAAATTAATCGGATTCTTTTCCGCTAAACATATTTATAACTTCGTTACAAGTACGCGTATTATGCCCGGGCTTACCGCAAACGTTACACTTTCGTTCCTTGGTCTTAATCCCCTTATAACAACCTCCTCCTGCTATTATTAACTACATTTTTTACCACCCCTTTCTTTTAAAGCTAGAAAAGCTTATCTCTTTTATATAATAAATATTCCTCCTTTTTAAAAACGTTTCTTTTTAGTTTTACAACGTTTACTTAAAATATAACTTATTTCGCACAATTAAACGTTTTTTTCCCGAAAAAAAACGGCTTTATATAATAGCAATATATAACCTTTTATTATAAAACTAAGCAATTTAAATATTCTTATTAACAAGCTACCTTAATAATTTTTATTTTTCTTTATAAATATTATCTTTATTTTATTACTTTACGGATATTTTTAAAAATCTTCGTAAAAAGTAAAATAAAACCGGCGAAAGTTAATAGGAAAACGGTCGGCATAAATATAACTAAAAAAAAATTTAATTCGAAAAAAAACGGTATTAAGATCGAATAAAATAAGACCAGCTTTTGCGAATTTAGATTTAATATTATCGGACGTCATGGTACAGTGGGGGTGTAAAAGTCTCGGTAAATTTCTGCACGCTCTACAAAATCGCGTATTTTTTCCCCTTTAACACCAATACCATTTATACTTTAATCATAAATAAACAACTTAATTTAGGTCCAATTATTTCGCGAAAAGAATGGTTACCTTATATAAGGACGAAATGAAAATCCGAAAAAGATTTAAGCAAGGGTTTTACCGAAATCGCAAAAAACTACGGAATATCCTTTACCACCGTTTAAGGCGTTTATAATCGTTATATACGTCAAAATTCAGCCTAATCTTTATTACGTTCGGGTCGCTTACATAAACTTTGGCCGGTATATAAAAGGTATATATGGCGTTTTATCAAATCTGATCCCTTTATATTAATCGTTAACCTTATCGAATTAGGTTATCCTCATATCTTTAGGTAAACTTTAACGCGGTAACATCGCGAAAAAAAAATAATGTATTAACGCGTATTTTAATAATCGTTTTTAACCTCGGAATACCCAAAACGAAGGTTTTTTTAAGCTTTAAAGTATTACGATAAATTTGTCGAATAATAACGAAACGTTTTATTTAACGACAAAACGAATATGGACCGCGGTTGCGGTACGCGGACGTAATAGGCTTTCCGCCGGAAAGATTTTTAATATATTATTTTTTCCAACCTTAATTATTACGTTAATTACTAACCGTTTCCTTTTAAATAAAAAAATTCCGTTTATTACCCGAATATATATAATCCCGATACAAAAAAACCGCCCAGACGCAAATATTTTAGGGTGGTTTCCGGTATGAAAAACGGAATTTCCTAATAACCTTCGATAGCGACCCCAAAGCCGCCCGGGACGGAATAACCGGCCGCGTTTATCGTAATCATTTCGCCCAATACCTTCCCGAATACTTCTATAAAAACTTTATCTTTATACAAAATAATGCTCCCGTTTATACCGCCCGAATCGTTAAAAAATAGCTCCGAACGAACGCTATTAAAGTATTGGAATGGCCTTTATATTCGCCCGATTTAAACCTTATCGAGAACGTATAAAAATTACTAAAAAAACGTATTTAAAAAAAAAACCGAAACTTAACTTATTTGGTAATATACAAAAAGCGTTAAATTTACTTAATGTTATTGTAATTACCGTATAAAAGAAGTTCGCAAAAATTATGTTAAATAACTTAATAAATAATATACCTAGGCGAATCAAAATTATAATCGCAGTTTAGGGCTGGTATACGAAGTATTAAAATAACTTACCGTATCCGTAATATATTTATTTATAATTAATTAAAGTTGCTAGTAATTTTATTAAAAATTAATGGAAAAACGTATAAGTAAAGTTGTGGAAGTGGTGGTGGAAAATATGGGGTGTGGAGACTAAACCGAGACTTTTGCATACCGACTATAGCTTGGAACACGTCGTAAAAGCCGGCGAGACAATCTTCCTTGATAATATAGGTATAATAACGTTATAGTAGGTGTTCGATATACCGTAAATAAACGCGTTTTAAAATAAAAAACAAAATACGTTAAAAAGTTAAAACCGATACGAAAAATACGCGGGCATATAAAGTATAATAATGTAGTTATTAACGTAATATTCTTCGAATTTTATCGAATAATAACTTTCGTAATTATCGAAAATAGAAAAACGTTTCGAACCTTTCGTACGCGTCCGAATATATTTATTAAAATATTAGATTTATTCTGGTCTTAATTTATTTATTATCCAATTATTATTATTTAATATATTTTTCTAATCGATTGGTAATTAGTTATTACGGTACTAAAATCCAAGGTAATTTTTCCCTGCCATAATAATAAAGAACGGCATAATTTAACTTTAGAAATTAATAACCTGGATAATTATAACTTATATTTTATTCCCTTATTATGTTTATTTAAGTTTTTTAAGTTTTTCGGTATTAATAATTACCATGCCCATTATTATAAAAAACCCTATCCAAAATCCAGTTTTATCGAAATTATAAATATTCTTTTCTGCAATATAATACTTCGTAATTATAACCCGAATATGTTCGAACAATTTACTAAATACCTTTAAATTTTCGGATAAAACCTGGTAATAATTAATTTTCCGATTTAAACGCGTTTAAAGTTTTTCTTGCCGTTTAACAAATTTCGACGCCTAGTTAACTCCGACGCAATCCGTAACGCAGTAGGCCAGCAATATATTAACCATATCTTTAATATGCTAAAGCCGGATAGGAAATATTCGTACATTTAAGTTAAAGATTCGGTCGATAATCGATTTTTTTTCGATCGGCTTTAATTTTCGCAAATTCAGGATAATATCGGTTCGGAAAAATTTGCCGCGATATTATTTATTTAAGGTAGATTAAGGTATTTTATATAAAATTAAGTATCGCATAATTAAATTTTGAGTTTCGTTTTTTAGCCTAAATGGCTAGGTTTATTTGGACGTTTTTTGTAAGCCGTTTTATATTATTAGTATTAAAAAATAGATAATTGAAGTTAGGTAATTAAAATGTACTAAAAGTTATCCGGTAAGGTGGTGCATCCGGTGAGCTGGTGTGGGACGTTATTATATTAATTATAAATAAAATAATTAAATCAAAAAGTTATTTATAATTTAGTTGGTTTATAACATAAATTAATATCTAAGTATTAAAATAATGTTAATTAATGTTAATTTCAGTTTTATACTAAAAATTTACTAAAATTTATAAAAAAAAATTATTTAATATTAAGGTAATTTTTATTTTAAAATAATTTAAATAGCTGTCTATAGAAATAAAGATAGAACTTAAATTTGTACTTATTTAAATACAAAAATATTATAACCAAAAAAGGTTGAAGGAATTAGCTTTTTAGGAAGGAAAAAGAGTTTAGTTAATTATTAAAAATATCCATATTAAACAACTTAATAAAAGATTCGATTAAAAATATATCGGACCGTATAAAATCGTAAAAAAACCTTTAAAAAATAATTACTAGTTAGAATTACCCTTTAAGGTTAAGTTCCATCCCGTTTTTTACGTTTCTTTGTTAGAGTTAATAGCGGATATAATTTAAGTTCATACGGAATAAAAGAAGGAAGTAACAGAAAACGTATTAATGTGGAAGGTGGAAAAAATTTTCGGTACTAGTAAAAAGAACGGAAAAACGTAAGATGACCCCCCCATCCACGCTCCACCCCCTCAACGTTCCACCCAATTTTGAAGCCATCAACAACACAACCCTTTAACGCAAATAAGAATATCTCAACAACCACTTATTCAATTAACTCCATACTAACCGCCACGCATAATGATACATTCCGGGTCATCCTCGCTATCTTCTTCGCTTTCGAAGGGCTCGTTTTGCTATTGTTTTCGCCGGGTGTTACTAAAACGTCCCTTTCTAATAACCCTAAGTCCTACCTTTACCTTCCTAACCGATATCATCCTTACGAAGTTTTTATTTAGTTCCGGTTCTACCTTTTTACGCGTTTTAGGCTTCGTTTTTTTAAAGGCTGCAGTTAATTAACTGTTATAAACTTCGGTAGCGGAAAACTTGCTGCTTTTTTCGTTAAAGGCCTTCGCGAACTTGCGAAATAAAAGGCGTATAATGGGATTTCCGTAGGTTAAATTAATTTTTACTAAGGATTTCTCGATCCGGCTTAAATCCTTAAATAATTTAAACGTTTTAATACTTAAAGCAGTTATCTGGGCTAAGAAATTAGGACGTTTTGGGATAAAAGTCGATTTCGGGGCGGGTATATTCGTTATCTTCCTTTTTTCCCTAACGTATTTATTGTTTAACATTTTCGCTTTATTAATAGGACGTAAACCTATTATTTCCCAGCCCTTTATGATATATTTCGAGGTTATCATAACCTTGTTTTACGCTTTCGAAAGTGCTTAAAGGAAATCGGTTTTATTAATAACTTCGGAAGCCCGTCCGAAATAACGTTCGCGGAATTAATAACGGTACTTCCGCTTTAAGGTGGCAAATATACTTATATCAAAAGGTTAGAAAACGTAAAAAGCGTAAGTAGGCAGAAAAATAATATAGATCTTGTTTTAAAGGCATATTTATATAAAGTTTTCGGTAGTATGGCTGTTGTGGCCGTCGATTACTAATAGCCTTTATTTGTTCGGGTCCTTAAGCTTAATATTAAGAATAAAAATTTTACGAAGTTATTTTAAACCGATTTCGGTATTCGTCCAGCCGTTCTTTAAAGTGGTAAAGTATTAACTTTCGTATGCTTTATTATTAAAATCGGGAAATTATTATTGTTATACGTTACCGCCGTTAAAGATTACGAATGGTGGTAAAAAGCGCCCGTTAGCATTAATATACGCGATTATAATAATCCATCCCCTTTTGGAGGTATTTTTCAGGCTAATATATTTCCTAAAGGCTTTACCGAAAACGAAAGCGTTTTTATTTATACTTTTTATTATTCCGATTTTGTTTGTATTATATTTATTCCGTTACTTAATAGCCTTAATTTTCGGTAAAGCGAAGCGATCGAATAAAACGTTCGTAAAAGCCGGGGAAGCGTTATTTAAACGTTTATAGTCGATTATCTTACTTTTGAAAGTTTTAATTTCAGGATAGCGACGTAAAAATCGGGTTACCTAACCTTTCCCTAATTATTTAGGGCTGCCGTTATTAATTAAAAAACGTTATGCGTATAAACGAAATCGGGAATAAGGTAACATATAGCCTAACTAACCTTATACGATAACCTAATGGGCTAAACCTTTTTCCTGGATTCGTAATAATTTTTGGCGGCTTTTATCAAACTTTTCTTTTGTCCGTACACCTTAAATACGGCGTGATATATATCGTCTGTCGACCTAGTAGCCCTTAAAGGCTGAACGTAAGGATTTCCTACGCGTTATTTCGTTAATCGCTTGCGCCGCACGGAATTAAGCCGAAAGCTGCATATCGTTCGAAAGCGCAGATTTTGATGAAAAAGAAGATAGTTTTTTTGATTTTTTAAATCGTTATTAAAGAGGTTTTTATAAAAAAAGAAATTAGTAAGTAAATCAACGCGCAACGCGGTTGTGGGGTGGCGCGTTGAGGGGGTGGAGCGTGGATGGGGGGGTCATCTTAATATTTGGTTAAGTAAAAAAATTATTTAAAGTTAAAAAATTTATAAAAATTTATAAAAAATCGTACGGAAATTTAATGCTTGCTGAAAAATTTTTTTAGTAATACCGGAAGTATTAAGTTTAAGTACGTTCCAGTTTAATAATTAATTAATAAAGGGAACGGCTTACATAAAAGTAATTAATTCGGTTTTTAGTTATTATCACGCCTTCTTTAATCCTTCGAAATTTTTTATCGTTTCCGTACTTTAAATATTACGATATAATATTTCAATTTCACGACGGCGTGAATTTTTACGTTATTTTTAAAAACGATTTAATTTATTAACGGCAGAACGAAAGGTTTTTTGCGTTTGTTGTTTTTTACGTTTTAATCACCTTTTTTCGTTCAAAAGTCGTTAATATTTAAAAATAAAAAATTAAACAAATTATAAGAATTATTATATTCGATATAATAAAAATATTTCTTAAAATTAAAATAAGTTTTATAAACTTTTTATTGAAATTTTTAACGAAAATACGAAATATAAGAGGATATAACAAAATTAAGTGTATTAATTCGTTTCGATTAAATTAAAGCGTTATTATGCTTAAGTAATTTTTATTTTTTAATACGATTAGGTCTAGCGATCAAAATAACCCGAAAATAACATATAAAAAGAGAAATTATTTACTGAATAAATACGATTAATAAATTTATTTTTAAAAGTAAAGATCTTGAAAAAAAAAAGATCGTATTATAATTTAAAAGTTTGGCCTATAAACGTACGGTCGGAAAAGGTTTGGAATTATTTTCGACGTCAGTTTTAGATTACGTAATTGGCTTAAAAATCTTAAAAGTTTTAGCGGTTTAAGCTTTTTAAGCTTTCGATAAGCTTAAAGGTTTTAATAAGTTTAACAATTTAAGTTGTTTAAGTACCTTAAGCTAAAAATAGCATATATACGTTCTTTATTCTCTTATAATCTACATAATATTAGTTTGTAATATAACTTAGTTATTTAAATTACCTTTAATATCTGCTATTACCAGATATAATTATACCTTTAGCCTATTATTTCAATTTCCATAGTATTATTACTAATATAAACCGTATAACTAGAGTTTAATAGTTGGTTAAGCCAGTTACTCGTTATATAATTAAATAAGTAAATATTACAACTAAAAGAAGTTAAAAAAACCAATTTTTCAAAAACGGGAAATGGTTTACCTAACCACAAAAAAATTTAAACGAAACGACCTATTAAAAAACTCGATTTTAAATATATTAAACCATATAAAATCATTAAACCAATTGCAAAAAACAACTATTAATTAAATTATTATCAAAAGTCATACTTTATATAGTTTTTCTTATTTCATTACTTAAGTTAGCAGCGAATACAATCAAAATATATACAAAACAAAATAATGTAAAAATAAAAAACGAACAAATATACGAAGTGGGAAGGATTTTCGACATACGAAAACAAAACGGACTTACCCAGTACCAAATTAAGTAGAAAAATTACCCGGATTCCGAAAATACCTAAAAGCCCGCAAAGAATCTTATAAATACTCAGTATTTATTAAAAGGTTTTTACTAGTAATAACGGGCGCACCCTAGTTAACATTCGATTAACCAATAAAATCAACCTTAAGCTAGCCTGCCGGAATTATGGCTTATATTAAAATGGCTGCTATAACGGCAGCCGCCAGTTATTTTTATTTCTTTTCTAAACACTTAAACTTCTTTATCGTTTTCGCGCCTTAAACGCCTTGCCGAAGCATTTTAATCTCACGACTGTTATGGCCAGCGACATATAGCATGATAGCTAGTTTATTGGCGCTATGAACGAAGATTTTAAGCTGAAGAAAAGAAGGAAGGAAAGGCAAAGTTGTAAAATGCGTAAAGATTTATAAATGTCCTTACTTTTTGTATAACAGGTAGCTAATTCGTATGGCAGCTGTCAGCCTTACGTAACGGTTACCAGCCTTACGGTTTGATCCTAATAGCTACCGTTATATTACCCCTTTTTAAAAACTTGTATAAGATTAAAGAAAATATGCAAGTTTTTATTAATTATAAATACCGTTTTTTCTTATTAATCCGGTTCCTGTTTTTACGGCTTTATTATTATCGGGATAATTTTCGTTAATTTTGTCGGCCGCCGTTACGCGTATTTATTTTAATAAACGAACCAATAATTTAAATATTTTAAAATATTTTATATAAAACCGTTTTATTACGATCGGTACGTTTTTAAAGTTAACAGCGAAATATTATATTTTATCGGAATTATAATTTTTTATTTAGTTTAATATTATAGCTTTTTATAACGCACGTTAAATTTTAATTATTCGATTTATTTTATTTCGAATTTTGGTTTACCGTTAATTTTTTTAAATCACGGTAATATTTAAGTTTATTAAGGTAACGGATTATCGTCGGCTTTACGTAATCGATTAACTTAAAATAAGTTAATTATTTTATAACTTAACGGTAAATCGAAATTAAAATTATATCCGGGTTTTTTTATAACCTTAAAAAGTTTTATTTATTATAAATTTAAGTAAGTAATTAATATTTACGTTATAAAGTTTTTTTTTTAAAAAAAACCTTTATTGCCAACTTTAAAATCGGTTAAGTAACGTTTTTTATTAATTTATATTTTTTAATATTTTTACGTTTTTAACGTAAATTTTTTTTAACGTTTAAACGTTTTTAATTTATTTAACGATTATTAATACCCGTTAAGTTGGTTCGGGTTTTATTTTTGTTATATTTAAATTTAATAATAATAAATTCCGGATATTTTTACTTAATATAATTTTTAACGGGATTATATTAATCGATAAATATTATAATAAATTATAAATAAAATTTAATACCGATATATATACGTTTTAATTATTTTAATACTTATCGATATAAAAACGTAAACGTTAATTTAACTTTTAGTTCGTAAATTCGATAATTTTTTAAGTTTACGAATATAAAGCGTTTCCGTAACGATATTTTATACCAATAAGTTCGTTTAATTTAATTAAAAATTAAAAAATAAATTATTTTATATTATCGTTAATTTAAATAACAGGTATTTTAAAAAAAAGATATAAATATCGATAATATCGGTTTATTAAAATTTCGGTAATATTAAATTTTTTATTTAATAAGGTTATTATAATTTTGTCAAATTTATCGATAAACGTTTATATATAATTATAACCGTAACGGTTTTTTGGCATATTTTTTCCGTCGACGACGACGTAATCCTAAACGTTATTCGAAATAGTAAAAAAGTAAAAAAGTTCCGGAGTTTTATTTCGAAACGTTTTATTCCGACGGTAATCGTAATAATTCCGAATATATTATTAAATATTTTACTTAAGCCGGAACCAGGTATATTCCCGTATTAATATCTTAATTATTTTATTTTAGCTAAAATACGTAAATATTTTAAGTACATAAGTTTCGCGGATAAATACGGTACGGAAAAAAATGCAACCGTTAATTATTTTTTCGGATATTACCGATTTATTATTTTTTTTACTTATATTCTGTACTTTATTTGTGTGACGGATAAAATCGACCAAGTCGGTACTTTATAAAATTTTTTCGATTCATACCTTAATTAGCATTTCGTTAATAATAACCAAAAGAAATTTAGTCGTTTTAGCAAAATTAAAACTTAATTTTTTTCTTTTTTTTTTCGGACTTTAATTATAAATAAATTTATCGTTTTTCGTAGTAAAATATCCGTAACAATATTTTTTTTGCCAAATTAATATTAAAAAGTAATATCGAAATTAAAAAAAAAAATCGACTTATCGGATTTAATGCGTAAAAAAAACGTATTTATTTGCAAAATATAATAAGGCTTAATAATTAATAATAAAAAAAATTTTTATCTTTAAAGTTTAAGGTAATAATACTTAAAAATTTAAATTACCGTAAGCAGCTTTGGGTTTTAAATAAAATACGTTTTTTTATTAAGGTTATAATTTTCGAAAAATATTTTACGGATTTTTATTTGTTATTTTTTTATTATTACCAAATAATACCTTTAGTTACGTTACAAAATACGTTTGTTTTTATTTTAATCGGTTAACTAAATCGAAAAAAGGCCAGAATTAAGGTTTCGTAAGCAAACCGTTTAATTTTTTCAAAAGTTTTTTTTTTTGTTTAAATTTTACTACGAAAAAGGTATTTTTTTTTAACAAACGGTTTAATAATTCGGTTATGCCGTTTTTATGGTAATAAAATATTCGTATATAATTATAAAATTATATAAATAAACGAATTACGGTACGGTTATTAAATTTTCGAACTTTTATTTTTAAATTACCTTAATTTTGGCTGGGTCGATAAAAATATTTACGCCTACTTTTATAATAATACCGAAATAATTTATTTTTTTAACGTTCAACCGGAATTCTTTAATATTTTTTTAAAGGTTAATTTTATATAACCGGTAAAAAACTTTTTCGTAATATTTTTAATATTTCTTCTTAAAGCCGGAATAAATTAATACGTTATCGGCGTAAACGTTTATATAATAATTAAAGAACTTATGTAATTAAATATTAATAAACGATTATTATTAAATAAAACCTATTTTAAATTTAAATAAAAATATTTTTTATTAAAACGTTTTTTAATAACTTTTAAATATTAGTAAATATTCCGATTTAATAACCATATAAAATTTATAAAATGTTTAAATAATATTGATTTTGACAAAACGTTTAACGTTTCGATAGTTAAATATAATACCGTTAAGTAAAAGGGATAAAATAAAGTAGTTTTTTAAATATTAATTTTCTTAATAGTAATCGATATAAAACCGGCATTTCAACGAATAAAATTTTAAGGTAAATAAAATTAAAGCAGTATTTTTTCGCATATATAATTCGATAAAGTTTATTTTTAATAATTTGTTTATTATTTCTTTTTTTAATAAAAGGTATTAAATAAGCGTTTTATAAATGGGGGGTTTAAAGGCGGGTATCGGCCGGTCGAGTTCCAGAATTACGTTAGAACTAGGTCGGAAGTTTGAAAGAATATTAAATTTTTTTTTTAAAAAAAAATCCTTTTAAGTAAGCGAAAGGTTTTAATAAAAGCTTCCGGATTCGTTTTACGTACTCCGGATCCTTATCTTTAGAAAAAGGGATTTTTTGGCCGTTATATATTTTCCATTTTTATAAAGTAATTATCGTTATAACGTTCGAATTTTTATTTTTAAAAAAAAAAATTTTTAAAGTAACGAATATTTGCTTTATCGTTTTATACGGAAGTTAGTTTTTAACTTATTCGTTAATAAGGCGATAATTACGTTATCCTTAGCGATTTTTATTACGGAAATGGTTAACTTGATATTATAAATAGTTAGCTTAATATCGCATATATCCGGTACGTCTTTTTTATTTAATATATTTAACAAAGTAGCAGAAACGGGTATAAATATTAACGTAAAGTTATTTTCAGGTTTTTTCCATAAAAGTCAAAGGATTTGGTATTATTTATCGGCTTTTTTTATAACGCGGTTATATTGGTTAACGTTTTTTTAAACCTTAGGGTTGATGTGCCCGTCCAGTAAGCATCGAGCTGAAAGTTTAATCGCTGGTAAAAACTTAGCCAAAGTTGGAAACTCGTTAGGCCAAATAATACTTTTATTTTTGTAATTTAATAATAAGTTATGTTTTTTTATTTAGTTAAAACCGATAAAAATATCGTATTTAATATTTATAATTTAAAAAACCTAATCGGGAAAACGTTATCCGTTAATTTTAAATATTATAATTATTTAGGTTTTTATTTAGCCGGCAAGTTGCTTCCGGTAATCCTATAATTAAATTGTTTTTCTTAATCGAATAATATAAGCTTATAATTACTTTTTCGCCTACTTAACGAAAAAAAGGTTAACGAAAAGTTAAATTTATATTCCGGTATTATAAAAAACGGTAATCCGTAAGCCAATTTTATTTACTTAAATTTACGCAATTTTAATAAAAATTTTGTATTTTTTAAAGTTATTTACTTTCGTTATTATTAACATAAAAAGGATTATTAAAAAGTTTTTTAACGGTTTTACTTTTTTTCCGATTCGTCAAAACTAAAACTAAACAAATTATTTATTATCTTTACCGTAACGATTTCTTTTTATTGGGATAATTACCAGCCTTATGTTCCGTCTTATTACAATTAAAATACGTACCGGTTTTTTAATAAACCTTCTTCTTAACCTCCGACAAAGGCTTACCGGTATTACCCGAAGTTTTCGATTTGCCGGGATTACTATTCGAACGGGGTTTCTTATTTTTATCTTTCGGTCCATTAAAATCATATAATCGAAGCTTACGTTTTTATTAACGTTTTCTATAAACAAGCTGGTTATTATAAGTAATTATAATAACACGGTTATAAAACTTTTTTAAATAACGTCGAAATTACGGTTATTTTTAGAAAGGCGTAAGTTAAGGTTTAAGGAAATATATTTCCATAAAACTTGCTTTTATTTATCCTTAATAATTTTAACCTTTTAAACGAAAACGTTAAATTTAAAAATAAAATCGTAAATATTTTAATTTTTACCGGGCTTAAAAGTAAAAATCCGAAAATTTTTTTTAATAACGAAAACTTAGTTCGAGTCGTAATATGATAATTTTAATACCTGGATTATTTCGGTTAAGCAAAAAAAAAGTTACGTAATCGATCAATAACGAATTTTAATTACTTATTTAGCCTTTTTTTTAAAAAAGCTTATTAAATAAACTACACAAATTGCTTCGTTTCGAAAAATTAATTTATTTATTTCGAACTTATTTACGACCTTACGGATTTAAACGTTAAATTTGGTTTTGTTACCGCTAAACTTAATTAAGTTATTAACGTAAACTTTTTTTTTGGTTATAATTAAAATTCGCGTTATTAATTTCCGCAAATTTACGGAAAACGGGTTATGTTATTATACTGGTAAGGCAAAACGTACTGGTACTACCGAAAGCGCTCTTAATTATGTTTTCTCGGCGAAGCCGGTCGGTATCGTCGGAAAAAATAAGGAAATAATGGCTTTATTTAGCCTAAAGGCGAACGATTTCGTTACGGAATTTTTGAAATTTTCCCTAAATATCCTGGTTATCGTTAATTATTTCGTTAATTAATTACCTATCGGCATCAATTTTTAAGTAACTATAATCTTAATTTTAATAATTTTAATTTTAATTTAATAAACCCTTTATTTTTACGAATTCGGTTTCGTTTTACGGTACGTCGTTTTCCGTACTTTAATCTAAGTTTTAAAAAAATATTTCGTTTTTTATATTCTTAATTTTACCTTTAATTAATCTAAATCGTTCTAAATATTAATTAATTAATAAATAATCTTTTTTAACAAACATCTAATTTTAATATTAATTAATCTAGGTTTTGGTTTTAGGTCTAATTTAAGATACGTTATTTTTCGTCGTTACGGATCGACGTAAAAAAGGTATAATACCTTTTTTATTAATCGTTAAGCCAGCGAAAAAGGAAATAAGCTTAAAATAATGTTACGGCCAGCGACATATAACATAATAGCTAATTTGTTAGCGTTATAAACGAAAATTCTAAACTAAAGAAAAAAAGGAAAAAAAGGCAAAGTTGCAAAATGCGTAAAGATTTACAAATGTCCCTACTCTCTGTGTGGCAGGTAGCTAGTTCGTATGGCAGCTGTCAGCCCCACGTAACGGTTGCCAGCCTCACGGTTTGATCCTGGTGGCTGCCGTCACAACGACGACGGAAATCTTGTCGTTATTTTTGCAAATAATCCAATTTATTCGCGGCAATACGAAAGATTTTTCGAACTTATTCATTTTTACGCTTAAGGTGGTCCTTCTCGTTAAAACGTTTCCTATATTCAAACTTGGAAAAACCAAAAAGATTACAGCAACCACTATGCTCCGTACAACGGGCGCATTTGCCAGAACTGCGATGCGCTATATACGGAACCTATTCGGAACAATAACAAAAGCAAAAGTTCTTCTAAGACATGATAAAACCGAGCAATGCAATACGCTTTAAATAAATAAAAGCGTTAATACGCTTACGAAAACTAGATTTGTTAATACGACCGGACATAATAAATATAAATAAAGGGAAGTTACTTACTTAAAATAACAAATAAACAAGTTAATCTTTAAAAATATAAATCCTGAAAAAAGAAAAATCGTATTATAATCTAATAACCTTAGCTGCTTTTTTAACGGTCGGGCTTTTAAAAAGTAAATTCCGATCCCAGCTAAAAGGTTAAGTAACGGGCTTAAATGGCTTAAAAGGCTTAGCGGCTTAAGCTAATTAAATTAAACGATAGCTTAAAAAACTTAAAGGTTTAAGCCGGTTAAACAGCCTAAGCTAAAACAAACATATATACGTTCGTTATTTCCATAGTCTAAATAGCAGCAGCTTACAATACAACTTCGTTACCTAAAACGCCTTTAGTATTACGAAACGTAACTAATTTACTTTATTGCTTAGATTCCCATAATACTTCTGCTAACATAAACCCGTATAACTTAGATTTAATAGTTGGTTAACACCTAGCCGTTACACTAAACATTGAGGTAATTATAACGATATCGCTTAATTTAATATATATATCGTTAAAGTTAGGTTAGAATTATCGTGCCTTTTTGTGGAAAGGTTTTGGCCCTGTCCTGCCAGATTCGCCCCGCTGCTGTAGGTACGTTACCTACCGGTACCTGCGTATCCAGTGTAAATTACCCTCGGTAATCCGTAATGCTCCCTTGTAGCCAATGCCAACTATAGATGCCGGTTACCTGGTAGGTAGTAAGGGGTTAGGGGTCAGGGACATCATGTATAGACGCTGGCACGCTGCCCGCCTACGGCAGGATTCGTTCACCACACGGCAAAAGCTGCGGATGTCGACTTAACTGATTACCGGGTAATAGCAACGTTCTCGAACATAAGTAAGCCCGGAGCATTTGAGCTATTCTAGAGATAAGTAGATGCTTGGCTTAAGATTTCCGCTTAAAATTTTCTAGTGCTTTTCTAAGTAAGTAGAAATTTAAAGAAGTATTGCGACTGAACTGAATGTAATTAATGCATATAAGTATGATTGATGGTTTTACCATTATTGCCAACTTTATTAAGATCCATAGTATTAACTCTTAACCGTGCTTCCAGCTACTAGGGTGAGGGAATGTGTTATGGCTGCACCACACCACACAACCACCAGGGCAAAAGATCGGTGGAATGATCGCAATTGTGGCAATCATTCTGGTGCTTATAGCCGTATAAGAAGCTGTTACGGTGGACAAGGCCGTAACAGAATGGGTACCCATCTATTACCCATCCAACTTGGTGGGTACCCGCGGGTACCCATCAGATTTGCCAAGGACCCATTAGGTACCTATTAGGTTTTGCCAAGGACCCACGGGTACTCAATAGGTCTTTGGTATCGATTATTTCATAATTATTTTATTTATTAAACTCCTTTTTTAATTTACTTATTTATATTATTATCATATTTTATATTAACAGTAATATTTAAATATTATTAATAATTCTTAAATTTTTTTTATATACTGGTAAGTTCTGATGGGTCCTTGGCATTACCCGCGGGTACCCGTGGGCCGTGGGTAATTTTGGGTGGGTGGTTCCTCCCTTACCCTACCAGCTACTTGTCTTAACAAACATATGAAATCTAGTGCTTAATTGACCGGGAATCTCGAAGCACTGCAGGGGGCTAGCCAGAAGCCCCACTCGATGAGCACTAAGTAACAGCATCGCGCCAGACACTGTTTAGACCAAGGATTAAGTCAAACGGCCGTTGAGATGCTCTGTGCATCTAAAGTAGCTCAGCTTTCGTGACCGAGCGACTGGGTTTGCTTGTCGTAAGAGAAGACAGCCGTTGGGACAATGTCAAACCGCTCGACATGTACTATGCCCCGCCATTAACCAGCTTCCTACTGAACTGTAGTCAACTGCATATATTTTTGATTTCTTGGCAACGGTGAGCATAACATATCCGTAGCTACCGAGTCATTATGTACTCTCTCTGCACGATAACAGCCTAAGTGCCTATATATAGCAACCGACAAACAGCTACAAGCTACACCAGCCACATTGCCTTTTTCCACCGGCCCTCGCGGCCATGTCCTGGCTTTCCTCGTCCTAACTCCACTCGCTCTCGCACAAACGTCGACTATCGCCGTTATTCCTACCCCCTTAATCTGGCAAGACGCCCAGGTCCTATGCGGGAGCATGGGCTAATTACACCATCTACCCCGTCCCAGCTACGCCAACGAATCCGGTCTATGATGTCCTCAAGCAGCAGGTGGGAGACAGGTACTGGATCAGACAAAGGACAGGCGGCTCGTGTACTTGCTTGGGCAAGAATGGGAGCGGGGACCTGTTGGAGGAAGCTCCATGTGACGACCTCTTTCCGACCTTGTGTAAAATCTAGTCGGTTGTGCCGGAACATGTGTTGAAATAGAGACGGTAGCCTACACCCAGCAGATGGCCAAGGAAGGACCTGAGGGATAGTTGTGCGGTCCTCGTCACTGTATGGCGAGCCGGGTGAGAACCGGCACCTTCATTCCGCTGTAAGCTCGCGTACCGGGAGCTCAGACGGCTCTACCTTGACGATGTTACCTTTATAGACGTTGTGTAACACCGGTGTTGAGGATGAAGCCAGTCGGCAGGGGCCCCTGCTTGGCGTCAGTACCCCTCTATTCTCTCCTGCTTTACCAATATGGCTTCATGCGCCGGTAAATGTCTATACCCTACAACCGGCATCCGTGGTCTCGACGGGCTGACTACCTATGTGAGTGTCATCAGGTGTTAATGGTTGATTCGGAGTAAACGACGATATAAAGTGGTTTCGTTATGACGCACTGTGGCACGACTACGTAGTTCGCGGTCTCAAGTCTCTCATCGACAACGTCTTCAAAGTCCTGTATCGACGCGCTTGAAACAGAGTCTCATGGGAAGATGGTCGCCATCCCCACGTCGCGCTCCCTTGCGGCCCTCCTGCTTGCGGCTCTGGCGAGCCAGACCGAAGCCCAGGATGCTGGTCCCTCGATGCCAGACAAGCCCATCATGCTCCGCCAGTCCGGGGGCTTCACGATAGGCGGCAAGACCATCCATCACCCCCGGAACCCAAACATGACACTTTCGTGCGATCATGGCTACGTAGAATACTTCACCCCGTGGAAGCCGCGCAAAACGAGCATCGTCATGTGGCACAGCTCCAGCACCCAAACCTTCCAGAACCGCTGGGATGGCGGCGAGGGCTTCAAGGACATGTTTCTGCGCCGCGAGTACCCGGTTTACCTTTGGGAAGGACCACGCGTGGGCCGGGCCAACTGGGGGTGCAACGAGACTTCCTACGCACCAGACTACCGGGACCAAAGCAACTTTGTGGCGTGGAACTTTGGGCCGTCCTTTAAGGAGTGGTGGCCGGACGTGCAGTTCCCGACGAAGAGCGAATACGCCTGGCAGCAAGCCACGAGCTCCCGGTACCAGGAGTTCGACTCGGAGGCGAGCGTAAATCTGGAGACGGACGCCGCGGCCATTGCCGCCGACTCGGGCAAGCTCGGCAAGGACATCGTCTACCTCGGCAACTCGGCGAGTGGGCTACGCGCCCAGATGACGGCAGTCAAGAGCAACACGACCAATATTAAGGGCATCGTCTGCTACGAGAGCTACGGTTATGTCTTCCCGGACGATGCAGGCATCGAACCCGGGTTCGGGGCCAACCCCTTCGGCCCGATCGTGGTCTCTGTCGAGGAATTCAAGAAGCTGGCCAAGGTTCCTGCGATCCAGTTCTTGTGGGGAGATCATAGGGACGACAGCTTCATGTTCCTTAACCAGTCGAAGCAGGCGGCCGCGTTGATAAACAAGTACGGCGGTAACGCCGAGGTCATCATGCTCGGAGAGGACAAGGGCCTGAAGGGGACTACTCACATCGCCTTTGCGGATCTTCACAATGAAAAGGTCGCAGATCTGTTGGAGGACTTTCTGAGTGCGAACAACTTGACTCAGTATCCCTAGCATGAAGGCAATTTTCTCATGAGGAGGGGTTTGGTGGTTATTTTCTTTTCTTTCACTTGGCTGCAACTTCCTCCATATCGCGGCGTTTGCAAGATAAAGGTGTTCAATGTTACCCAAGAAGAAGCACAGTCAAGTATTGAATAACATATGACTTCCCGGTGGCCCAGTAATCCCCGGTAATCCCCAGACATCCCAATAGCTGCACAGACGTCCGACTACCCCTGCATAGCCTCCTCGTACACACTCGTATCAACAAACCTCTCCAGCTCAGCCCTCGACAACGGCTCCCGCCTGTCTACTTCGGCGAGGTACTGATCCTCGACCTCCAAGTAATCCACCAAGTCCTTTTCCAGACTGCCCGGTCCCCATACATGATCCGCCCACACGCTCTTCAACACCGGGACGTCAACCCTAATTAACTCCCCAACCGTCGTGTACACCCCGTCTGCGTCATCGTCGGGGGCACCCCTAAAGACATCATACGTCTGATTCAGCGCCCGCACAAACTCCACAATCTTCTTCCTCGTCCCGGCGTCCGCCAGCTTCTCCTCGGTGGAGTACAGGCTGTAGACCTCGCGGTAGACGGACGAGTTCTTGAACACGACCGCATCATCCCCCAGCGCGCGAATGCCCAGCTCAACGGCCGTCTCCCACACGCCAAAGGCGTCGATCGTACCGTCCGCAAGCTGCGCGGGGAATGTATCCGCGCCGCACGGCTCGCGCATGCAGACCCACCCGCTGACGGTGGTGTAGTCTTCGGGAGACAAACCGCCGCCGTTGGCGAGGAGCTGGCGCACAAAGACCTCGGCGGACGTGCGCGGGATGGTGCCGACGCGCTTGCCCCTGAGGTCGGCGAGCGAGGTGATGCCGGCGGCTTTGTTGGCTACCAGGCGGTAGGTGACCTCGACGATGATGCCGATGAGGCGGTAGTTTTTGTTCTGGACGTAGTTGAGGAGGCCCTGGGTCTCGGCGTTGCCGGCGAGGTCGACGGTGGTGTCTTGAAGGTTTGGGACGCCCCCGCTGATGAGGGAGGCTGTGTCCGAGTCGGAATTGTAGAAGTTGTTGGCGGCGTAGGAAAGGGGGGTGTGCTCGATCCACATCTGGCTGCAGGCTATCTTCAGGCAGTGTGCCTGAAGACGGAAAAGAGTGGGAATCAGGGGGATGAGGTGAAGTATCCGCATCGTGCAGAATTGCGTTTGGTGTTGCTAGCTGTGGAAAAGGGGTTACCTAAGCTGGAACGTATGGCGAGAGCAGCTTGATCGCTTGTATCAACACCTCAGCGAAGCATGGGAACGCTGTAGATATGTACATCTTACGCCTGAAGTCCCCTGCAGCCACTGTGCCAATACCTTAAGCTCGTGGTCTCTATCCATCAATCTCAGCAACCTAAATGTAGCCGAGTTTCCTGCACTGGTGGTTAGAAGATATGTCCATTATATGCAGTGGTGTTTATACCAATGTAAACATTCAGTGATCCATATCAGCCCAGAACGATCGAATGTAACGGTGTGTCTAACTTAATCATGAGTCGAAATCGGAGACTGGCGGGATCAATATGAAGTGCATCCTGGGATGTTCCCTCAAACGTCGTCTCCCTATCCCTTGATCTCGGTACGCATTTGCAGTTTTGCCGGCCACCACCTCGTACTCTAAATCCCCTCATTCTTGCTGACCGGCAATATGCAGTATCTGCTGTGAAACCTGTACTATTAATAGGACCGTGAGCAGGTTGTTATATAATCAGGATATCGTGCTTGGCAGGTTTTATCAGCCAAATGCCGAGTGTGCGTTCGGACCATCTACTAACTTCGGACCCCACATAATGAATTACCCTAAAAATGAATACGACTTTTCTCCACAACAACAACCACCCTTTACAACTTCATTCTGTAATATCTTAACAACCGTTTAATTAATTAATTTCGGGTAAAGATGGTTAATTTCGACCGTAAACGCAGAATTCAGGATGCAAAAGATTTTTTACGGAAGGTGGCGCAGAAACCGTTGCAAGCTTACGATTCGATATACCCCAATCAACCTTGTCCCACCGCGTCCATGGCTTTAAATCGCGGTCCGAAGCCAAATTAACAGCGCGCAAGCTATCGGATCAAGAGGAGCGGAAGCTCGTTAATTGGATATTGCTCGAAAAAGTATACGGTCGCGCCTTTGCGAAGAAATAGGTCCATCAAATAACGGAAGCTTTACTAGGCCCTGACGGAACCGTCGGAAAGCATTAAGTTAATTGCTTCATCGAACGCCACGACAAGATACATACGAAGAAGGGACGAGTTATGCCTCGGAAACTCCTCGAGGCCCGCGATCGCGACGATGTATACGAATTCTTCCCTTTCCTAGCTTAAATCCGAGCCAAATACAGCATCCAGCCCGAAAACGAGTACAATATGAACGAAACGGGCGTCTAAGAAAAGGAGCAACGCGATGAGACCGTCGTGGGAAGCTCGGAAACGGCCTACACGAGGCTTGGGGAATCGGGGGCCACGTTATGGGTATCTGTCAGCTAGCTGGGGGGTGCGGAGCGCTCCCCATATACGGAAAGGTCACCTACTGATCGGAGTATATAGGTTCCGTGGCTAGAGTACTTCAGTGTTGTACGCGTGTTATTGTTGGATATTAGGGGTCCCAAGATAGACAGGACGCCACGGAGATTACCTGTGGCTCAGGGTAGGGACTATACCAGCTATATCCATTAGTATGAGCCCTGACCGACGCGGTCAGAAGGACTTTAAGATTAATATAACAACAGGTTGTAACATCCTAATCAGAGGTCGAAGCAACTCCACCAAAGTCCACGGATTGCATAGTGGATTGCGCAATTGCCAAGCCCACGCCACCCATTTAGCCCTTTCTGAAATGGACGTCCATCCATTTGAAGCTCTCGTAGATGGACATCGTATCCATAATAAGTGGTCTTTATAGCGGTATAGGTCCCACTGTTAATAAAGCCTAGTTGTAAAAATGGTGATATTAATAGGTGGCTATCTATACCGTTATATAAAACGTCCCACCTACCCGGAAACGCCTAACATCTTAACCCATCACTCTTTTATAACTTTGGACTCGTCCGTCTTCTGATAATAAAAGTAGTATATTAAGAATCCTTAAGTTTTTACGGTTATTTTAATACCGGGCTTAACCTAAAGAGATAACTATATCGTTAAATATAAGTTATATATTAACAAATATATTATTTTTATTCGGTTTTTAAATATAAAATGTATGAACTTTACGATAATTTAACTTCTTTAACAACATATAATAATTACGATAATAAAAGTAATATTATTATAAAGCTTTCGATTAAGGTAATTTAATAATAAAATCGGTTTTTTTTTCGATTTTATTTAAATTTAATTTCGAAGCTATAACTAAATTCGGATATATTAAAATATAAAGCTATTAATAAGGTTACTTAATAAAAAAACAGGATTATTAAACGTAATATCTAGGACCTATATATTTTAAGTATATTTTTGATATATTTTTAATTTTCCGAATTAACGTACGGTTCTTTACAGGAATAATATTTTAATATTTTATTACCTATATAATTATTTTCCATTTTTAACCCTATATTTGTTAACCCGGTAACCCTTACATTATTTTGTTAGTTACTTATTAAAAAATTAATATAATTATTATTAACTTACAACCTAACGTTTAAAAGTTTTAAACTAGAAAATTTACGCGTTTTACGAATTCTTTAATTAATATAATAATAATACGTATTTTGCAATAACGTAATTTGCTTATAACTTACCTAATCCTATAACGAATATTACTGTTATCATAATTTTAAAATATGACGCTTTAAGCCTTATTATTATCCTTAACGATAATATATAATTCTTTCCGCCGCCCTGCGAAATATTTACTCCTAATAATATACCTGTTCCGGCCTTTTTCATAAACTTAATACTTACTGTTAACGATAAAAACCTTAAACGCCGCCTTTAAACCGCGTTTCCAGGGTTTACGATATTTAAACAAATAAAGGATATAACGATATAATTTTAGCGATTCGGATACGATATTTAACGCGCCGGAAAACGCAAATAAATATATAAAGTCTACGTTCGCAAACAAAACCTCAGATCTACCGCCTTTTCAGCACGCGGTACACAAAATTATATAAATTATTTTTATTACGCGTACAAGATTACAGCTTTTAAAGCGAAAACAAAGTCGCAGTATTAAAATCAGGCTAAAACGCATACAAAAATAACGCAAAAGACATCCCGATCTCCTTCCATTTCCGACTACTTCGGATTTAACACTTACAACCTCCGCAAATAAACCTTTACGAATACGTTAATAAAAAATTTCGATAAAAAATAATTTCGTCGCCTTTTAATTAATTAAATCGTCGAAAGAAATTATCTATTTACTATTATTAAAAAAAAAAGTTACGAATTATCTTTAAATATTTTAATCCTTATGTAAAAAATCAAAATGCTTATATTTCCGCAATTACCGCGAAAACATTTATAATTAACGCTTTTTATAAATATAAGCAACAAATCGTAAAAATATTATTACGTTCGCCGGATCTTATTCATATTACCTTTAACGGCTGGAAATTAGGTAATCGCTATTTATTTTATAAAACCTGTTATTTTTTTCGCAATAAAAAAAATCAGCTTTATAAATTAACCCTGGAACTACCTAATATAACCTTACGCCATATAAGCGCTAATATAACCGCAAAAATCCTTAACGTAATCGATACTTACGGAATCAAAAAAAAGATCGGTTACTTTACCTTTAATAATACAAAAAATAACGATACAGTAATAAAGGTAATCGGTAACAAACTTAATCTTAACGGGGCTTACCGCCGTAACCGTTATATAAACTATACGCTTAACCTCTTTATAAAAGCGTTATTATTTGGTTACGATATTAAAACGTTTAAAATTTTTATCTACGGCAAAAAAACGCTTATTATTATCGAATATAAGCTTTAACGCAAAAAAGGCCCTATCGGAAAGCTTTATAACCTAATTATTATTATTTATCGGTCCGACAAACTTACAAATATATTACGGGCTATTCAGGCAGATTAAATCGCTACTTTTAATAACCTACGGATCCGAACGCAAAAGCTATTTAATATAAAACTTAATAACGTAACGCGCTAACTTTCGTAATTATACATAATCCGCCGGACGCTTACGTTATGCTTATTCCTTAACATATTAATCCTTAAATACAGGTACGAATAAAAAATGGAAAACTATATACTGAAAAGGCATATACGAAAGGATATTACCATTCCTTATATTTTATAAACGGAAAACCAGCTAACAAACCACGATTAAAAAATTTTAAAGCTTACGGCAGATATCTTTAAATATTATAAAAATACGGTTATAACTCTTAAAAATAACGGCATACAACAATTATAAAAGCGTAAATAACTAAGTTTATATAGCAACATATAAAATATAATCCCAAACTTTAAGTTCTTTCTTAATAAATTAAAAAGGTTTAAAGTACGCGTTAAAAACCTTCCTAACTTACGATATATAACTACGAACATTAACTTAACCTGGCTAAAATTAAACAAATACTATACCAAACTTAAAGAAACCCCGATATATATTACTGCCCTTACGCTTTATCCTGCATATCGGTAACAATAATTCGAAAAAAACTAGGCCAACTACTTCGAATAAATTTAATACGCTCGTAATTAAATAAAGGATATATAATTAAAGGGATACGCCTATATAAAGGTATTATTACGGACGGAACACGCGCAGCCAACTAAAAAATCGAAACGTTATTATAACGAATTATAATAATACTTTAAACAGTTACGATATAACCCTAACATTATAAAATTAAACGATTCGATTAATATAAAAACTTACGATACTTTTGGCAAATATAAAACTTGGTATATAAATTTCGAGCCTAAAAATCGGAAGGTTTAGGACCTTATCGTATATTAAATACAAAAAAGTGTAAAATATCCTCGCCTTTTTCGTATAGCCTTTAATTTCCTTACGATATAACCCATATTAGCAAAATATAAACGTCTTTTTTTAGCTACAGGTCGAATAATTAACGAATTACGCAATAGGCTAAATATTATGCTAATCGAGATATATTAAACGTTACGTTCGTAATACAGGGCGAAAATAATTAATAACTTTAATATATTATTTACGTTTCCGGATAAAACCCGAGAAATGATAAAGCTTTAAGTTATAACTAATAAAAAAATCAAGAAATAGGTAATAAATTAGATTAACGCCGTATTAAAGGATAAAATACTTAACGATAAAAAGGATTCGTTATTCGTTACGGAAACAGATAACCTGTCCTAAAGCTAGCTATATATACATACTTCGAATACCAAAAACGTTTCTCGAGATACCCAAAGTCGTCCACGTATATCCACTGATGGCTATCCATATGGACAAATCGCCAGTTCCATCCATATATTTTTGTATAGTGGTGGATGGACGTCATCCACTCCACGGGGGTGCTTCGTGGCGTGGATTGCATTGCTTCAACCTCTGATCCTAATACTACGCTGTGTCTAACAGTTATCCCCCTGGGTGCCAGGGAGGCACAGTAATAACAGGAGCGGCGTCAACGCTAAACCGTATATGGAAAAAGGTCCACTTTGGGCTTGATATATGGGAGGAATGCGGGTGGGAAACGAGTGCAACGGGTTGCAACAGTTATTGCAACTAGCTTCCTGTCGTTATTCCCCGTTAGCAACCGCGTTTCTGACTAATTTTAGGTGTGTTCTAGGGCCAGAATGGGGAGGAAATTGTCGCGTACGGCTGCACCAAAACATTGCTTGTTTTTGTGCAAGATTCTTATTTTGCTACTTAGCTGACACACCCCCTTAGTTGCTAGCGATCAGGTAGTAACTGGTATTCCTCTTATGGTACCATCTTGGGGCTGCTAGTGCATTTAAACCATGGCCAGTGTACTCCTTTTTGGATCGAACGTGAAGCCTTTGGGAAAGTGGTCTGGTGCAGCAAATTACGTTAATTTTAGCTCCGAGTTTAGCTTATTAAAGGCGATAAGACTTTTAATTATTAGATATAGGGGTTATTAGTAATATTATATTATATAACTAGTTGCAGGCTTTCTAAAACGCGTACTGTACTATAATATAATCTGTTTACGGAATATATATAGTTCGATTAAAAGGAGTCTTTCCGTATATGAAATGCTAGCGTAACTCCTGCTAGTTAATATATCCCTCTAACGCTTTAACGTAATTACGGCGTTAATTATTACCTTTTATTATTCCTTAAAGTCGTAACTATTTATTCCATTTTTCTTCCGATAATTAAAATTTTTTAATTAACTAGAATTTTAATTAAAATAATTTTTAGAGGTTTTTTTCGTTAATTTAATGTTTTTATAATATTTATCAATTTTAAATACTTTTTAAAATACTTAAAAGGTTTACGTAATAAGGCTTTTATTAATTTTTTTTTACGGTTTTTCGAAATTAATAGTTATATATATTTACGTAACGTAATTTTATTTATAAAAAGGCGATATTAACGTTAATAAGCCGTATAATTTACTCATTATCGTATTATAGATTTAAAAGATTTATATTTAAGTCGATTTTTAGTTTTTAATTAATCGAAAATAAAATAAAGTTTTTTTATAATTTACGTAAAAATTAATAATTCAGTTACGGTTATAGAAATAATTATTATGTTTTATTTATTTGTTTATTATTTTATTATTTTTTAAATAATTTTATAACGTAAGTTTAGGATTTTTTCGGTCGATTATATGATCCGCGAAAAAGGTATTATTTTAAATATTTAACGAATTTTTATTTCCGAATTATAATATTAACGTTTTGATTTCGATTAGATATAAAATAATTCGATTAATAATTTTATAATACGTATTATTAGGGTTTAGGTTAAATTAGGTAAATTAGGATATTATAAAGGTTATATTAAATCGCGTATTAACCGTTACGTATAAAATAGAACCAATTTTTTTTTAGTATTTATTAATAAAGCTTGGATAAGTTAAATTAGGATTCGGTAATAATTTAATATCCGTTATTAGCATATTTAGGAAATTATTTAAGCTTTTTTTAAGAATTAAGTTAATTAATTTATTTATAAAATCGGATTAAGATAATTAAAATTTTTTAATAAGTTTATTTTTCATTATTTCGATACTAAAAAATTATTAAAAATTTTTACGATATAAACAAAGAAAGCGTTACTAGGGCCGCCGAATTGGATGAAAAGCGTTGCCATTTTAGGAGGTAACAATACTACGGGAGAAATAGTGACAGAGGTTAAGGATAGGTATTATATATTTGGCCAGATTCCTTACGTATAAGATTACTTGCACCTGGAATTTCGGACCTTTATACCAACAAAACGTTTAACCTTAATATTTATTTTTATTTCCTTATCGTTTATAATGAATCTATTCTTTACCGCCCGACGTTGGCGATGTAAATTACTATAACCGCTGTATTTTATATATAATAACAATAATCTCCGTACCTTTTTTTAACCTCCTTCTTTATTTACGTCGTTTAAAATAATCGATCTTTATATCCCCTGCCGTCGATAATTACCTACCCGCTTCCGCTTTCCCAACCGAATAACCACCAACCCAATAATTACGCCTTTATCTACAGGCGTAAATAATTTATACGAAAACTATATAACCTTTTTTTAATACTTTACGGCCTAAAAAACGCAAAACTAAACAGCGAAATAAAAGCCGACGCTGTCGATTAAACAATATATTATTTACCGGGCGTAAGTTAATATAATTCGCTTTATTAAGCCGAAATATTCCGAAAAACCCGAAATTAACATTAATAACATTTTTAATAAATCAAAACAATACGTAAAATTACCTTTTTAAATTTAATATTTTTACCCCTACCCCGGAAGAAAACTTTTATATTTTTAACTTTATCTATATACATATTATACCGATATATAAGTTAGTAATTAGGAAACATTAATTAAAAATTTTAAACGTAAAATAATTTAAATTTTTTTAATTCATTTACGAACGATATAAAATTAAATCCTAAAGTAACGGTAAAAAATATATCTATTAATTTTAAAAACTTTATATAACAATTAACGATCGGTATATAATCCAAAATAATATCAAAAAAATAAATAAAATACGTATAAAATATATTTATCCCGGTATAGCGGTATAATTAATTAATATTTCGATTTAAATTATAAACTTTTAATACGTAATTAATATTACAAATATATTTTAATTTTCTATTTCAGTTATCGGCCGCCGAATATCGATAATAAATTAATATTTAACGGAAATAACTTTCGGATTATTTTAACGTTTAATATTATATATAATATAATATATTCCCGAATAAACGGTACTATATTTAATTAACCAATTATTACCAAATTTTATATTATACCGGAACACAACTTACCAAGTTTACAAATAATAATAATAAAAAACCAAAAAATAACTTTATTAAAAAACTTTTCTATCGTAAAATTATTTAATTCTTTTCGTCAAACGATAAAAAAACCAAACGCCATTATTAAATAAAAAATTTAAATTACTCTAAAGTTGTTTTTTTTTAAAAATTATAAAACGTAAACGTTTTAAATTTCTTTTTTATAAAAATATTTAAATAATAATCGTACGGTATTTTATTATTAAACTGTATATACCAGCCATAATTATTAAGTTTATTTATTATAAAAACGTTAATAATAAACCTAAGCCGTACGTTTTCGTTATAATCTATTTATAATATTAAGCAACCAAATATTATTTAAACTAATAACTTTTTTTTTAAAAATTATTTTTTATTTTACCCTTATTAAAAAACTTTTTTTTGTACCTTTTATATAATCCTCGACCTTATTTAACATAATAACGTATTTAATATGCCGAACTTAATAAATACGTTTATTATATTCAGATCAAAACCGCCGTAATTTAAATACTATATTCCGTTCCGATAAAAACTATTTAAATTAAAAATCCCGGTTTTCCGCTATTATCGTAAGCCGTCGTTTTTTAAAGTTAAGGTCATATCATATTCCAAACTTTTATACGATATCGGTTATAAAATTTCGATTCGGAATACGAAAAAAAATAAACACCTAAGTTTACCAAAAAAACGCCATAAATATTGCTAACGGTACGTTTCGTACTTTCCGCTTACTTAAAATAAAATAACAAAAATAATTAATATTTTTACGGCTTTGGAAATTATATTAAGTGCATTTCGGTTTCAAAAAACTCGTTAAATTTTGTACGTAACCAAATAATACGTTATAACCTTTAATTTGTTATATTTTACCACGTTTACTTAAATAAAATCGTTAACTTTTACTTTTAAACCGGTTTTTTAAAAAAAAAAAATTAATTATTTCGATTATTTACGTACGTAAATTTTACGCGTAACCTTCGAATCATTTCGGATATGATACCTAAAAAAGTATAAATAAACCTTTTACCTAACCCGGAAATCGTCGAACTTAAAAAAGAACGTACGTAAATTAAGGAAGGTAAATACCGAATTAAAAACTTAAAAAAAAAAAGAAAAGTCCGGAAATTTACCGATAAAATCTGCAAAAAACGTACGTAATGTAAAAGGCGAATCGTTAAAAAATATCGCAATATTATTTTTATAACCGTTTTATTGAAAATATTAAAAAGTAAAGGCGGGGAAAAAAAATATGCAAAATTTATTATTAATATTATTATCGTAAAATACGTTAAATTGGCGGAAATTATTTATTACTAGCACGATAATTTAACCGAAAACGAACTTTTTTAACAAAAAATTAAAATTATTAAATTTATAGTAACTTTTTACGGTAAAAAAAAGACGGTTAAACGCGACCGCATTTAATAAAGGGCTAAAATTTATTTATCCGTTAAATTTTATCCGCCCGAAACGGAAACCGAACCTATATCCAGCCTTAACCGATTCTCTTTCCTTATGCAAATAACGCAATATCCCGATTGTATTAATAATAAATAACTTTCTTTTAAAAAGCGGGCCTTTATTTATTACCGTCCTATTATTATAAACGACCATTTCGATAATTATTATTTAGTCGGGCGTAAGCGGGTTAAGTAATACGGTAAAAAAATCTAATATAACCATTTTAAATACAAAAACCTTAAATTCCAATACTTAAACCACTTCAGGAACTATATTTAAAGGATTTATAATATTATCTTACGGTTATGGAAATAAATAAAATAAAAGCAACTTTATAAAACGAAACGTTGCCGGATAATAAAAACTAAATAATAAAATATTAAAAAAATTAAATATTATAATTACTTCCAGTTTGTATTTTTACCTTATTTTCTTACGTTACGATTCGATTTAAAAAGTTAAATTATAAGTTTATAAACGTAATTTAACAAATTAATTAAACGGAACGAATATAGAAATATATTTTTTTTTTATAATTTATATAATTAACCAGTTCGTAATATAACTTAATTACGCAAACTACGTTTATTAATATTAAACGTAATTAATATCCGTATTATTTAAATCTTACGTTATTTTTGTTAACATAAACGGTATAATTAGGTTTAATAATTACTTAATTAATTCACCCGTTATTGGCCGGAAAACCAAAAAGCGTTTACTAAACAATTTTTAATAAATTTTAAGCCTAAACGGAAAATAAGCCCTTTATACTTTTTTAAATAATTTATTAAAACTTTTTTACAAACGTTAATTAAGTTAATATAACGAATAAAAAAAATGCCACCTACCTTTAAAAAATTTATTAAAACTAACGTTTTTTAACCTTCTAACAAATATTAACGCTTTAAAGATATTAAATAATACCAAACTTCAGACTATTTAATTAGGCTTAAAAACGTTTAAATGCATAACCGTATCTATTCTTTAAATATTATAAATTTATTAGTTTAAAAAATTCCTTTAAGGTACCGCCCGATTATTTACAAATAATATTCGGCTTATTAAAACTAATTACGTTTTTACCTAATTATGTTAAACTTTTCTGCCGGTAAAAAAAATAAATACGTACTGGCAGAAAAGAAAGTAAATACCGGCAAAAAAACAGGTCCGGATTAGTAAGGGAAATAATAAAACCCTGATTAAAGAATTTACCAACCGGAATTAACGCCTACGTTTATTTATTAAATATCTTCCGTTAATAACCCCATTTAAATGCAAATAGCAATATAACGAAAAATTATATAAAAGCAATATAAATTATTTAACAAATTTTTAAATTTTTTTTTTACTATTAAAACGTGCCATAAAAATGTTTTTATCCGGCCTTCATACCATAACGAACAAGCTATTATATAAAGATCTCGCAACTTTACGCCTATTATAAGCGATTAATTATACATATAAATTTAACTTTTCAAAAACATATAATAAAATTAAAATAAAAATATTTTTAATATATACGAATAATAATAAACCCTTTTTTAAGATTAAATATTTTCCGTAAGCCGTATTATACGAAAAAAGGCCGTTTTAAAAAAATAAAAACATACATTAAAATTTGTTTAAAAACCTGCGGATTAAATTAATTTAAATAATTTTTCGTAAAGTTAATAATTTCCGACATATATTGTAAATTAACTTATTTACAACCGAAAACGTTATATTTCTTTTTTATAATAGGATTTATAAAACCCGAAATTTATTACTTAAAATAATTATACTATTAAAGTTTAAAAAGTTATCGGCAGTTACTTTTTTTTTTTCCGAAGTTAAAATTAGGCAAATTCATTACAATATAACAAATTTTCTGGCTCGAAAACTTTTAATTATATTCAAAATCTTAAAAAAATTAAATATAAGGGATAAATATAAAGATAATCATAATATAAATACGCATCTTTCCGATATTAAAGGATACGGCAAAAAAATAAAAAATAGTTTTAAAGTAAAATAAATTTTATAAGCCTAAAAAAAAAAGGATTTTATTTATATTAATATTTACTTTTTTCTTTTTATTACGTATTATAAATTCGGAAATACGAATACGAATATAAAATTTTTCCACGATATAATACAAGTACTAAAAAAATTATTATAATAAGATTTAATACCGGAAATAAAAACTTTTTTTTAACAAAATATATAAGAAAATACGATTTATAATAAAATAATTTTAAAAGATATTAAATTATATATAACTTAATCCGTAAATAACTTTAACGTAAAAGATATCCTTTATTAATATCTTAATAATATAAAAAACGAATATTTTAAATTTAAGGAAATTATTAAATAAACGGAATTTTTACCTAGGCGGTTAACGTAATCCTTTCTTTAAAAAATAATACGTAAAACAGAATTTCCGATATACCCATTTTATTTTAACTTACGTTATATTAAAAATATTATTATCGTTATTTCCTTAAGCGAAATTATATAATCCGTCGAAACGTTAATACTTTTTAAATACCTAAATATTTAGGCCATATCTAACCTAAAAGGATAACATAATCCGTTTATAATAGCGTAATTAACAAAATACTAAAATCTTAAACGAATTTTATTATCGCCCCTTTTAGAAAATATATATATTAAAAACTATCGTATTAAATGTTTTTAAATTATATATAATAATTATTTTTAAATATATTAAATCTTTCGAAAATTTTATTAAACACGTAAAAAACTTATTTATATAACCGTATATCTTATATATCGTTATAAATAGTTTCCTAAAATATATTCGACTTTAAATAAAGGTTAAATAATATTAATAATTATTTTATATCGTTTTTTCCCTTGAAATTAATAATTAAAAAATTATTAACGGTTCCGACCGAACTTTTAAAAATTCCGTAATCGTACGATTTACGCATAAATTATATTTTCTTAACTTTTAAAATCGACATAATAAATAATACCATTCGGCCAAAACCGAAACGTCGAAATTATCCTAATTCTTTGAATAAATTATAATAATTTCGCAAATATTTTCGAAAAATTTAAAATTATTTCGAACGTTTTATTTACAGTTAACGTATAATAAATTACGTATTAAATCGATTTAGATATATATATTCTTCCTATAATCTTTAATTATTATATTTACCCTTCTCTAAACGAAAATTTTTGTTTTTTCCTAAATGTAATATTATAAGTTTTTTTGGATATTAATATAGATCGTAGTATATAATATTAATAATAAAAATATTCGTTTTATTTTATTATACGTATATACGGAATATAAATACAATTTTCGGCCGGAAGAAAAATCTAGCTTTATATTTTATTTCGGATTTTTTCAAGTAATTAATTAGAAAAATTTTTATTATATTAGGAACTTATGGCCGTTATAAATAATAAGGTTTACGTTAAGTTACTTATAATATACCTTCTTTTCGGAACGGCCCGTTATTAATATTTTTCTGGTAACTTTTATCGTTGTCATTTTTAAACGGCATTTTTTGGATATACTTAAAGTCGGTAAGTTATTATCGATACGGGGGATAGGCATACTTAAACGTTATAAAAACTTACAAAATCAGTATTACCTTTATTATATTAAAATAAAATCTTGGTATAAATTATATAAGTTATTTTTAGCCTTTTCATTTTGCGCTTTTATTTTATTAAATACTTAATAAATCGCTATTTCATTTTTGGATAAAATATAATGTTATTTTCTAATTTAAAGATTATTATTAATTTATTAATTTAAAACTTAATTTGTTAACTTATATAATACCGTATAATATCGTTTTACTTTTACTTAAAAATTAATTATTTCGTTATTATTTATATAAAAAGCCGTTATAATATTATAATAAATACCGAAATCGGCTTTCTCCTTATTCACTTTAAAAAAATCTTAATATACGGTTATTCTAAAATTTTATCGCTTATATAATACGTTTAATTAAGTTTATCCGGAAAGCAGGCTAGTAATAATTAAACTATCGCATAACGGGATATTCTCGACGATCCTCAAATATAAAAACTGCTGCTATTTTAAAAAATAACTCTGAAAAGTTATTTACGTTAATAACAGGTCTTATACGAAATATGTATACTATAATTTCCCGTCGAACCGGCAACCCTAACGTCCTACCATTCGTACATATAATTATAACCTTTATAAACCACCTAACGTAATTCCTTAACGTTATTATACTTATCGAAAATAGCTTTTTTAAAAATTATCGTATGTTATACTAAACTTATTATTATTATTATATAAAAAATATAACCAAATCCTTAATAATTAATTTGCCGGGTAGCATAAAAAACTGGTTTTTCGGTTATTACGAAAAGATTTTATTATAAAAAGCTTACTCTAAATAAAAAGATATTTCCTAATAATTAGTTCTTAAATAAAAAAATCGATAATACCGAACAATATGTCGAAATTAAATCGATAACAAACGATAAAAAAAAATCTTATAGCTTAAATACTGCATTATTAAATATAACAAATAACTTTTATACGATAAAAAATTCCATTAATTCGGGGTCGTATTACAATATTAAAAAATATAATAATACTAAGATTAAAGTTCTTTATTAACGGGACCATTTTATTTAAAACCGAAAATCCGAATTTTATAAATTAACTTAACGTATTACAAACGTAACTATAATAATTAAATAATTTATTTAAGAAGTAATATTATTTTTTACAATAAATAATTCTAAATAAAATAATACGGACGTATATATTCGGCATTTAAGTACCAGTAACCCGATAACGGCCAAATAAACGCGTTATAACGAAACATTTTTATTTAAATTTTCAATATAAAACCGATATTATAATTTCTAAAATTAATTAACGTACCTAAATATTTTTTAAAAAGTATATATATTAAAAATGCTCATTAATAAAACAAAGTATCAAAGCTTTAATATAACAAACGTACATAAATACGGTACATTTTTAATAATACTTTATTCGGAAAATTATATCCGTATTACTTCTTAAAACTCGAAAGATTTATAAACGCTTTATAAATATAATCAGGTAAAATAACTATATAATAACTACATTATACAAAAAGCCTTATTAAATATTTACGAACGACTTAACGCCAATAAACCTTATAAGTCAACACCTATCGAAAAAAAACCTAAGCAACTTTTTAATCCAAACGAATCTAGCAATACGCAAATTACCCAGCACTTAATAAATATAAATCCCGAAAAATAACAAACCTTAATCGAATTTATCGTTATTAAAAACGGAAAAACCCTTAAAACGGACCACTCGATAACGGACTCGATAATAAATACCGTCACGCTCGGCTCGAAAAAAAAAGGCGCCCTCGAAAATAAAAACCTAGCGGTCTAAATATAAACAGGCCGTATAAAAAACTTTATAAAACCGTTATCAAAAATAACCTTTTCGTACTCAAAATTAAAATTTTCCGTAAAAACATTACAAAAAAAGATTAAACGGAATTAATTAATTACCTTATATACTGATATTAAATTAAATAATAAAAACAAAACCGTAAAAATAAAATGCTAACGGAACTGTCGACGATATTGCTACTTATTTAATTTTATGCACTTTACCGTAACCCTTTTCCATTAAATAATTTTACTTACTATTAATATTATACTAAATAACTTGTCTCTTTAAATCAAAAAGAATTTTACCCGTTTGATTTTTAACAAATTATGCCAGCTAATTTAATAATATCCCGTTAAGGCGGTAAGGTATTTTACCGTCTTATTTAAACCTTTATTTAACTTATAACCTTTCTTTTATCTTATAACTATTATTATAATAATAAAAACTATTTTTTAATTAATTTATTAATTTTTAATTAAAAACTTTCGGTATTAAAAAATTACGTAACAACTAATTTACCTTATTTAACTTATTAACTAATAATTTTATTCGCATAAAAGCTTATCATTACAAAATCTAAACTTTCCTACCTTATTCGAAAATAACTACCAAAATAATACATCCGAACCTAAACCTAATAATTTTCGTTACGCCTTACCAACCTATCGATAAAAATTTAATTTTAATAATACGAATTAGCTGAAAATTTATAACTATAAATAACTCGAAACTAATAATTACAAAATCCCACTTAAACCGGATCAAAAATATACAAATCCGTTACGCACCTAAAAAAGCAAACTATTATTATAATAAAATCAGGTATATAAATATATAAAATAATTCCTCGATAATAACGCCGGCGTTAACCGCCCGCGCCGCCTAAAGCCTTTTTATATACGGCACCTATACCTACCTTAACTAACCATTCTCCCGTAATTTTACTAATCCAATATCTATTTAAGCTTATCGTAATCCCAAAAAAGCCAAAAGATTTTATCTCTTTAAAAATCGTCCGTTTCCGTAACGTAATTAACGCTAAATCGTTTCGTAATATATATTTCGGCAAAGGGTAAACGACAGCTTAATAGGCGACCGTTTATTATTATACTTTAAAACCCGCGTTAGCCATTTCGATAATATAAATATTCAAAACTACGACACGTACGCGTAAAACTTTACGTTAATCTTTATACGTAAAGCAATCGCGCTTTTTCAAACTTTTCAATAATAAGGCTATTATAAAAGACTTTGTAATCGAAATATTATAACTTTATAAACACGAATAATTATTAATAAGGAAAACTTTAACGCTAATAACGGCTAGGAGAATTATAACCGGCTGTATACCTTTATATTCGGGCATTAAACCAAATTAACCGTTAAGACTAACAAAAAATATATACGGAAACGGTTACATTCGAAACACTGGCTACTATTGAATTTAACGCAAAATATTAACTGCTCGAATATTTAAATACGACAGGAAAAATCTTAAAAAATATAATAACAAAAACGTTACGTACATTATATATAAAAGAACTTTCCCGCGTAACACCTTACATAATATATATATAACGGCGTTAAAATATTAGGTAACGGCTTTTAAAATATGGAAAATAACGAAATTATCGGATCTCCGGGGTAAATTAATACCGTCTTACTTAACGCAGGTTTTGATATATGAGGTAAAAATTCCGTTATAAAAAGCGTACGGTATTTATATAATCGGTACATAAAACAGCGGTTAATATATATTAAACTTATACGCTTACAGCTCGTACTTTAACGATATACGCGGCAAAAATACTACATATTATTTCGGAATTCGGATAAACGATATTAAAAAAAAAAAGAAAAAATAACCTCGTATATTTATACGACCGCGAATTACTTTTACCGCATTATGTTATTCGATATATAAACGTTCTAAAATATTATCATTATTAACGCTTCCGGCGATAAAATTACGCAAACGAATATAAAAAGCGGTACGACTTAATAAAGTAAGATCCGAATTATTAATTAGATATTAATTACTCGACCCGAAAAAACTAGTACTTATTACGTCGTTAAAGGAAATAAAAATGGATATTATAAAAATAAGGTATTCGGTTATCGTAAGCAATAATACGAATAAATAAGCCAAATGCTATGCGGGAAAAGAATTATTTCTAACGTACGTAACCGTATTAAAAGCGGCGAACCACGTATACGCGCCTTTAAAGACGGTTATGTACACGGGTGCCACGTCGGACTACATAACCCTATCTATAGGTACCTCGCCACGGAAAAAGAATTATAATACTTACGTAAACGCTAAAATTTTAACAGACGAATATAATGGCATGCTAAATACCTATTATACCTTATAAATAAAAGGGGGCGGAAAGGTAAAAACGTTAACGTTCGAAATAAGGGGAGATTAGGTCTTGGTTAATACGGGTTTACGTATAAGGTTAACATCGATTACGTAAAGTTCATGGTTAACTGATAGGAAATATGCAAGCCTATATTCGGAAAAAGGCCCGAAA
This sequence comes from Monosporascus sp. CRB-9-2, assembly GCA_004155915.1. Classification (NCBI taxonomy): domain Eukaryota; kingdom Fungi; phylum Ascomycota; class Sordariomycetes; order Xylariales; genus Monosporascus; species Monosporascus sp. CRB-9-2. Next base: position 30,415 of record QJOA01002345.1, on the reverse strand, counting down.
ATATTTGGAGGTTTATATTAAATACAAGATTAAAACGCTTACGAAACGGTCGATATTTATAGGAAAAAAACATTTACGGCCGCAAAAATTAATCATTTTAACGTTTAATTAATAAAAATATAATACTAATTCTTTATTAATCGTTTAATCTTTAATTTTTATTTTAATATTTACATAAAAATAATACGGTTTATTTTTTATTCGATATATTTTTTTTCGCGTTTTAATTAACTTCGAATAACGTTATATTATTGAAAAATAATCGGATAAACCAATAAAAACGAAAAGGAGAAAATTTTATAACATAAAGCACTTTTAATTTTAGTTACTAAATCCTTAACTTTCGTTATTTTTTCGTATCCTTTTTTTTTGCCAAATACAGATATCATTTTACTTTCCGATAAAAATCATATTATAACGCCGTAAAGTTATAACCTATATTTGAAAAGTTACGCGTTTAATAAAATTATAAACCCGATCGTATTAATATATATCCGTTATTCGTTATAGCGCATCAATTTTTTATTATTAATGTTAACTTTTAAATATCCGGATCAAAGTAAATCTTTAATTGTTAAAAAAAAGGATAATTAATACTTTTTTAATTCTTTTATTCGAAAAATATATTTTTACTTAATTTTATATAAAAAGAAATAATAGAGATAAATAACGAAACTTTTTAACGGGTTAAAATTAAATACTTACTAAATAAAATAATTTTAGGTTTAACCATCCGATATTATCCTTAAATATTCCTAAAACGTATTAAAATTTTACCGTACAAATAATTAAATAACGGAAAATTTGCTATATTAAATAATTAACTTTTTACTTACGCTACTTATCCTTTTACGAATAAAAAAGCTATTATTAAGGTTAACTAAAAACCTTTTTAAAATAATAATCCGCAGTTATATAATTTTTTCGTATCCCGGGCCCCGTTCCTACTTTATATTTTATATAAACCCAAGCAAACATCCTCGGTCCTGCCGGATTTAATTATGTTTATAAGCTTTCCGCCTAAGCGCCACTTATAAATATAGTTAAATACGTCCTTTTTCCCATTTAATCCATTTTTCGCATACTTATATACTTTCAAATAAATACGTTCCGCCGAAGGCATCTTTAACGGCTCTACCGTTAATATAAATCCTTTCGTAATACCAATATCTTTAATAAACGTTTCCGTTATTATTACCTTATACCGCTAATACCTAAAATATCAACATTAATAATAAAAAATACGTTTCGGATAATCTTTAATAATAAACAAAAGCATTCCCGATACGATTTTTATATGAATAATAATTAAAGCAATTACCAAATACTCTTTTTTATTTTTTTAAATACTCATAACCGTAACTATTATATAATAAATCGGCTTTATAATTAACTAAATAATAACGTTCAATATAAAGTTTTCGTTATATTAAACGCAAAAATAAATAAATAATTAAAATTAACGTTTATTAAAATAATCGGACCAATAATAATATGGCGTTTTAACCACCACCTTAATCCCATCCTCCTTATTTTTGGCGTAAAACGTTTCGCTAATTTAACCCCACGAATATTAATGGGATCTAGCTAATGTAATGGAAAACGTAAAATTTAAGTTAATCCGTATTTATTTATAATCGGTATTTTTATTTTTAATTTTTTTATATAATAAAACAAAATACCTTTAACCTATTTAAACGTTAACAAAATTTATATTAAAAATTGTTATTAAATAACGTTTTACCAACAAAGTAAAAATTAAAATATTCTACTTAATTACTATTAACATTTTGTAATAATTTTTTAAAAAAGCATTTAATAAAAAACGTATTATAGAAATTAAATCGAAAAAATAACGAAAATATTTCACCTATTTCTAGTTTAACATACAAATAAGCCTATTATCATATTACCAAACGTGCCGCCATTAAAGCGAAAAATTAATATTAACCCGCTGCCGATTTTTTTGCCCGTTATACTTTAACGCGCCTAAAACGTAGTAAACGCTTTGCAAGATACGGCGGCTTAAATTTATTAAATTTAAAAAATGTAAGCAAATACTAAATATTTTTTAATTTACGAATTAACTTATGTAATACCGCAAACCTGGTACCATATTTAAATACGGAATAAACTCGAACCAGTCCAATTTCGGCCGTCGGAAATAAAGTTTAATATGATTTCCGAAAAACAAAATTATACCAAATATTATAATTATTAAAAGTACCGGGCCGTATAATAATACGTTTTAATAACATTTCATCAATTTTGGCATTTATTTTAATAAATACGAATACCCCGACGGCGGAATTTCCTTATAACTAAATAATATAAACGAAATTTTTTAAGCACTTGCATAATTAAGGCCTTTTTTATTAGCTTTTCGTTTTTCGGATAAGGATTTCCGAAAGTTTAAACGAATAAATACGTATACTTCCAAAAAGGTATAAATTACGGTATTAATAATCTTTATTATCAAAAGGGATATTAACGATAAAAAATACGTTACCGGATGAATATTATTTATAAATATCGATTTTTTAACGGACGGTTTATTTATATTCGATAATCCGGATCGTTATTATAATACCCGCCCGGAATAATTCGATAAACAAATATGTACGAAATTTAACGGTTATATTGTTTTTTTAATTTAATATAAATTTTTAATTATACTAAAAAATTTTTTAACAAAAGATCCGTATAAATCTTTAGCTGTTATAAAACGGTAAGCTTATTATAACGGTATATTAAAAACGAAAGCAATTAATAATTTTTAATTATATACAGCAAAAAAATTAATTTTCGATAATAAGGTTTATATCTTTATAACGGTATATTACGGAAAATAAGTTAAAATATATACCAACTATTTAATATTATCAATAAATTTCGAAACGCGCCTTAAATATATAATAATACAGGTTAAAATTTACGCGTTAACAAGTAACGATAAGGCTTGCCGATAAAAAGCCGTAACGTACCGAAACGGAAGGGATTAAATAAAGTAATATTGAAAGGAAATAATTAGGCAAGTTAACAAAATAATTACTAGCATTACAATCGGCACATTTTAAAAAATAATTTGGCTCTAAACTTTATTACCGAAATTTCGGCTAACGATATATTTAAATATTCCAATTAAAATACGTTTATATTAACGGTTTAGACCTTTAACGCCCCTTTTTTCCTTTACGATTCCGATATTTTTGCAAATAAATTATTAATAAATTTAACGCCCTCTATTAAACGTTTTAAGAAACTACGGTTTTAAAAAAAGTAATAATTAATTAAATTAAATAATTAACAAAATTTAAAAAAAGATACCATATTAAGAAGCTTTCCTTATGGCCTGGCATTAACGGAAACGATAATTTCCGACAGGCAGAAATAAAAAACTAATCGTTATTTAATAAGGTAAAGATTTTATAACGCGAACAAGATTTAGCCCTTTGTCGGATTTACCGTAAACTATCAGGTTAAAAACTTTCGAAGGTTAGTAAGCAACGTAATTTTTAAAATAAAAAGCCCTTTTTAAACGTTTGTTAATATGTTAAGAAATAAATTGCTAAGGATAATATATTATAATTAATAATAATTAATTAATTAAACGAACGCTTTCGTTATTATAATATTATAATTTTATAAATTTTGCTTATTTAAATAAAACCTCGAAACTTGGTATATATTTCAATACTAAATTTTCCGTTATAATAATATAAATACATAAAATAAAATAAACTTCCTTTATAAATTACGTAATTACGGGTAATAAAAAATCTAAATTAATTAATTTTATTTCTTTAGGTTTATTTATTATTATTAAAGTCCTAAATTATGATAATTTTAAATTTTTATATATTTCTTTTATAGGTTATAATTTTACGAAACTTTTTAAGGTAATTTTTTAATAAAATACGCATAATGTTTTATTCGGTATTTTTATTTAAAATCTATTTTAATCCATTTAAATATTTTTATTAATATTTTCTTATTTTTCAACTTTGCTTTTTTTTTACCTTAATTTTATATAAAATTTTCTTACCTTTATTAATAAAATATCGAACCCATTTCTTCCTTTACCTTTATTATTCTTTTCGTCCTTTTCGTAATCTCCTTAATTCGCCTCGGTATATATCTCCTTAAATTAGCCGTCCTCGTCTCCGGAATAGGACTTTATACTGCTTTTTTTATACCTTTTTTATATTTTCCCTCGTAATAATTAATAATTATTTTAAGCCCACGTAACCCGATTATTACCTTTTCACCTTGATTAAATACTTGGCTACAATTACTTCCGAACATACAAAAGCTATATAAAGTAAATCAATAAATAAATAACGTTATTTCAGCTAAATCGGGGTTATTAATTATCCCTACTTTAAATACTGTTTACAAACAGGTATAAGGCGGTCCTAAAGCATCTTTATAAAATATTCGTCCAACTTTTACCTTTTCTTTAACAACTAAAACCTAAATAAATTACTTTTTTATTTAAGCAATAATAAAAAGCTTAATTAAATTAAACTATGAAAATAATTTTATACGCCAATTACATTTCGGGATTATATTAAGAACTAATAAACGTTATTTTAAATATTAACAAGAAATTTTAAAAAAAGTAAAATAAAATGCCGATAGAATTATAAATCGGGAAAATAAAACCATAACTTTCCATTATGCAGGTTATAAAAAGTATACATATAATCATTTTAATCCAAAGGCAAATTATACAAAAAATTTATACTACTTAAAACAAAAAAAACGGCGGAAGCGGAAAGTCCGGGGGTCTCGGAAAGAAAGGGGAAAATAGAAAGGGGGTTTATATATATAAATAGGCGCAAAACGGCTATATAAGGTGCACAAAATACGTAAACTACGCAAGTTACGTAATCTTTTTATCTATACGTAAATTTTCTTTCTAGAACAAAATAATAAATTCGCTAATATAACGTATAACATAATAACGGAAAACATTTAAAACATTTCGGAAAACCCGGAAATTATTTACGCAACTATAGCAATATTTATAGCATACCTTATTAAAGTACGAACTTTAAATAAAACGTTACGTAAATTTAATGCTATATTAAAAAGGGCTTATTTTTTTATAAACAACTTTATTACGAAAACTTTCTTAAATATTAAATTTAAAACTCAATTTACGTATTTTCTTGCAACGAAAAAAAACTAAACTATAAAGTACGTATTAAACAAGTTAAAACTTGTATAACTTAAATACGTTACATTCGAAATTTTTAAAATTAATATACATAATTCCGTCGAATATTTTATTTCTTACCTATTAATTTTTTCTAATCGCGCCGGAAAACGTTATCGTAAATAACCTTTATTATTATTCCATCGTTAATTAATTTATTAAAATTTTTACGATTGATTAATACCGATAACCTAAAGCCTATCCCCGGAAAACTAAACTTACGTTCTTCGAAACGTTATCATTTTAAATATTACATTTAATCCAATTTATTCGTATAGGTATTAAATAACCGTATTCCTATTTATATATAATCCCCCAGCAAATTATAAAGCAACTTAATTATAAATATAAATGCTATAAAGTAATATTATTAACATATACAGGTTACCGATTTACGTAATAAACCTAGCTAAATAAACCGTATTAATAAATACCTTACTTATTATACTTTTAATTCTATAAACGAAATTAAAACCAAAAGTTTAATAATTTTTAATATTAACTTACGATATTAACGTATATAACCGAAAGCTAAAAATCTTTCATTTATCTTTATGAACTATATTTTTTGCCGTATAATGAATAAAAAGGCCGATAATGCTGTTATTATAATATTTATTCCCTTAAATCTTTTATTATATTAATTAGTTTTCGAAATATTTGCAACATAAATACAACAAATAACGAATAAATTATTTAAGTATAAATTAACGTAAAAAATAATTAACGAAACATAATCTATAAAAACGGATTAATTATAAAAATTAACGGTAATATTATATTACAAAAAGCCTTAAACGTAAACGTTAAGAAGTTATTTGGCCTTACGGTAAGTACGGCATACCAATATAGCTTATTACGCTTTAAAAAATTATTAAACGGCAATTACCTTACGAATTATATATTTATAAAAATCTGGGGCAATATTAACTTCCCTGGCCGCCTCGAATTAATAATAAATATAATATATTTAACCTTAATATTAAATCAACGTTAATAAAATAACTTATAATATTCGGAATTTTTCAAGTTTGCTTAATATTTTTTTTTAATTAAATATATCTTTTAATTAAAATTTAACTTAATCTACCCCGTACTTTATATAAGTATTTATTCCTTTTTCAGGGTTTATAAAATAAGAATTAATATAATTCTTTTATAATATTATCTAGCTTTTTCTATGAATTAATCCAGGTACGATTTTATTTATTTTAACAAAAGCCTTTTTATCGAAAGCTGTAATATTAAAATCATTAAAATATATAAAATCTTACCGTAAATAATAAAGAAATTATTTATTATTAAGATAAAAAGTTTTGCAATATTTGGTAATAAATTTTAACGGAAATACGCTTAAAAACCTAACCCCCAGTACGGTAATAAAGAAGGTTCTTCCTTATTATAAATAGTAAGAAAGGACGTTTCTTACTATTTCCCGTACCGGGGGCTAAACCCGATAAGGGAAACAATGGGGCCGAAATAATAAGAATAAGGATTCCGGGCCGGGGCTAAAATGGTAAAGATCGGTACGCGGCGTTAAGGCATAGTAAGGATTTTATTTTTATTATTTGCCTAATCGGGAAAGATATAAAGCCGGGATAATAAGGATCGGCAGACCCGGGTTAGCGGTTGGTAAAGATAATATCCTTATTATTTTTGCCCGGCCGGGCCCGGGTTGCCGGTTAATAAAAATAATATTTTTATTATTTATTTAACCGGAAAAAATATAAAATCGGAATAATGAAAATCGGTAAACCCGGGTCGGCGGTTGGTAAAGATAATATTTTTATTATTTTTGCCCGGCCGGGCCCGGGTTACTGGTTAATAAGAATAATATTTTTATTACTTGCTTAATTAAGAAAAATATAAGGCTGGGATAATAAGGATTAGTAAATCCGGGTTAATAGCTGGTAAAAATAATATCCTTATTATTCCTGCCCGGCCGGATTTAGGTCGCCGGTTAGTAAAAATAATATTTTTATTATTTATTTAATCGGGATAATAAAGATCGGTAAATTCAGGTCGGCAGCTGGTAAGGATTAATATTTTTATTTTTTTTGCCTGGTTTAGGCCCGGCGATATATATACGTAAAGTTAAGATAATAACGGTCGAAACGCGAAATCGAAAAATAATAAGGATATTATTTTTATAACCTTTTCCGATCGGAAAAGAAATATTTGGCCGAAATAATAAAAATCGGTAAGTCTGGATTGGCGGTTAATAAAAATAATATTTTTATTATTTCCGCCCGGTTCGGTAATATATATATATATATATAAAACCAAAATGGTAAAAATTAAAACGTAATGTTAAATAATAATTAAGATAAAATTTTTATTATTTATTTAATTAAAAAAAGATATAAGATTAAAATAATAAAAAATCGAATACGGTATTAAATGATAATAAAGATTTTATTTTTATAATTTTTCCGTTTAAATGAAAAGGTAAAAAATTAAAATAATAAAAATCGGTAAATCCGGGTTATCGTTTAATTAAAAATAATATTTTTATTATTTCCGTCCGGTTTAGCGATATATATATAAAACCGAAATAATAAAAATTGCTAGGTCTAGGTTGCCGGTTAATAAAAATAATATCTTTATTAACTTTATTTAATTTAATAATATATATATATATATAAAGGTTAAAATAATAAGAAAATTAATAGGTTCGGGTTACCGATTAATAAAAAAATACTTTTAGGATTTTTTTAATAAAAATTTAAAATTTAAAACTTTTTATGAAAATTTTTTTTAATTCGGTTATATTTTATTTTCTTTATTTTTATTTCGGGTTTTATTCTTATTTTTATTTTTAAATACAAATATTTAATTTTAAAGTTTTTTCTTTTATAATTCCATTAATTATATATTTTTTAATTTTTTAAACGTTTACCTCGAATTATAAAGTTTAAATTTTATAACTTTTATATTTTATTTTTTTTAAAACTTTAATTCGGTTTTACGTTATTCGAAATCGTTAAAATTATTATATTTATAACGATTATTATATTTATCGGAATTACCGAAATTATTATATTTATAAAATTTACTAAGGTTATAAAAATTATAACGGCCGTTATAATTACCGTAACTTTTTAAAACGTTTTAATTACCGTAATAATTTTAAAATTTTTTCGGTATTTTAAAATTTTAAACCGTATAATTAATTAAATATTATCCGATCAAATTTTTTAAAAAACGTAATTAACAAAAAAAATATAAATATTATTTAATTTTTAAAATTAAAATTTAATATTCGTTAATACCCAAATTACCGAACTTACCCGGAATCGTTAATTATTATTAACGCCGATCGAAAATCTTTTTTTAAAACCGGTATCGTTTAAATAAATTTTTAAACCGTTACCGAAATTATAACGGTTACCATATTTACCAAACTGCAATAATTTTATTAAAATTCCGGATTTTTCCGGTAATTATGAAAACGAATTTTATAAATAATATTATTTTATACGTAATTAATTTTTTGAAATATAATGATTTACGTTTTTATTTTTATTATAATTATAATTTATAAAAACGTAACGTTTTTTATACAGTAATATTATTTTCGTATATTTAAAATCTAATATATACGGTATTATCCCGACGGTTTACGTATATAATTTTTAAAAAGTTCCAAATATTTTAAATATTTAATATTTTATTGTTTAAAAAAATAATTATTAAAAAATTTATTTTTATTTAATTTTTGTTTATAATTATACGATTTATTTTACGGCTTAAGCGGTTAATATAATAATTTTACGGAAAATTAAAAGCCGTAATTTTTAATTATAATAATTATTTAATTATCTTACCGGCCGGAATTATAATAATTAATATATTTAATACGTTCATCGTATTTACCGAAGTCGTTAAAAATACCGTATTTATTCGGCTTATAAAGGTTATAAATAACGGCCGTTACGGTTTTTAACGTTAATTAACGGAACCCGCCCGAAATTAATAACTATCGAACAAATTTTCGGATTATTATAAAATCCGTTCGAACAATATTTTATACTTTATTTTTTTTCGGATTTTTTAAAATGGTTTAATTTAAACACCGTAATTTTTTATTTTTTTTTATATTTAAAAAAAGAATTAAATCGATTTACCGTTTTTACGGTTTCCGGAAAATTGTATATTAAATACCGGAATACAAAATTTTTAAGAAATAATTATAAGGTTATTCGGAACGTTTTAATACGAAAAGTTCCTAAAATAAGCTTAATATTTTTGTAAAATAAATTTTTTTGTTATAATATAATAAAAATATATATATATATATATATAAATAGATAATTAAATCCAGAGTTATTATTAAGCTCGGTAACCTAAAATTTTCAAGTTAAATAATAAGTTATTAAGCTTTTATATATAAATATATATATATATTAAATTAAAACGGAAAAATTCGGTTTTAATTAATATATAATCAAAAAACGTATTATGATTAAATTTAAGATTTAAAAGATAATAAAAATAACGTAATTATATTTAAATATTAAAATTAACCTAAAAATAAAGTTATAAATAATAAATCGTAATAAATTTTAATATTTTCGGAATTACGTTTAATAAAAAAAACCGTTAAAAATATATTATAAGTATTAATTAATTAACTAATTAAGTTATATATTTAATTTTGTACCTTATTTTATTTTAATATATATACATATATATATATATATACCCGTCCGCTTTTTTAAAGCGTATAATTCGAACATTATAAAAAATAAAGCCGTTATTAAAACCTTTATTAAATATTACTTTTATTTTTTAATTGATCCGTTTCCTTTTTTTTACGGTATGCAGTTATATAACCAACTTTTACTAAAATTTTTTAATTTTTTATATTTTAAAAATCCGTTATAACGCGTTAACAAAAAAAAATTTCGGTATTAAACAAATTTGCCTTTAAGTTTTTACGATTAACTTGGCCGGGGTTACCGTAATTATTAAAATAAAAAAGATAGCCGTAAAGTTAAAAAAAACAGCGTAAATTAGTATCCTTTACGATTTAAAAGTAAGGTATTATATTTTTAAATAGTAAGGCGACTTATAATAATTACCGTATTATTATAATTAATTAAATTTAACTTATTAACAAATGGTCGAAAATTAAAAAAAAAATTTTTGATATAAAATTTTAAATTATATAATATAAATCCGAAAAGAATTTTAAATTTAAAAGAATTTATATATTTAAAAAATATGAATTCGAAAAGGTTTCCGTATTTATACGAATTTAATTTATTTATACGATATAAATCCGGAAAAATAAACGGATTTAAACGGATTTTAATTAAAATATATAAGTTTATTATTTTTATAACTTAAATAATACGAATTTATAATATAATTTAATTATTTAAATCGTTTATTATTATTTATTATTATTAAATATAATTTTCTTTTTATTATATAAATTTTTACGATATTATTATTAATATAAACCGAATAATTAAGTTTAATAATTAATTAAGTTTATAACCGTTATACGTTCTTACCGGAACCGTAAAAATTATAAGAATTATAACAGTTTTTAAAAATATAAACGAAAAAAAAAGTTTTTAATTAAAAAGCGACGAAGTTATTTTACAAAATTTAAGATATAAAAACGTATAGGATAAATTTAAAATAGAATATTAAAAATTTTCGAAAAGATTAATTACTATTATTTTTAAATTATAAATTTTTTTATAATGATTAAAAAATAACCGGGTTTAATATATTTTTTAATTACCGCTTAAATTAAATATATTATTCGTTTATTTTTTTTAATATTTTGGCGGATTTATATATAATTATTTAACTTTCGAAAAGCTAATTTTATTCATAATATTATTATATATATTATTAAATTTTAAAATATAATAATTTACGCCTTTTTTTAATTAAAACTATAATTATATAAATATTAAATTTAATTAAAATCGGTTAAATAATTAGGTTTTAATTTAATTTAATTAATTTTTAAAAAAAACTTAAATTTTTACGTTTTAAAATATTTTTTTTTAACCGTTATTAAATTTTTTTATATATTTAAACCTGTATTTTTACTTTTAATTTTAAAAAAAAACCTTTTAACGGTTAACTCAATAATAAATTTTTTTTAAACCGTATATGTTTTAAAGTATAATATTAAGGTTTTATAATAAACGTAAGATCTTTTTATATAATAATATAACTTTTTAACATACAAAATCTAAAATAATATATATAATATTATTTAAACAATTTACGTATATTATTTTAATATTTTATTTTTTACGGAAATAAACGTTAAAAAGTCTGTTTTTATTAAAGTTTTTTATAATTATATAATTTATTTTATAAACCGGATAATATAATAACTTATAAAAAGTTATAAATTATAATTTTTAATTATAATAATTTGTTTAATTATTATATTAACCCGGAATTATAACAGTTAACGTACCTGTCCGTATTTATTATATTTTGTCAGCAGTCATAGTGATCGAATGCAGGAATCTGGCGTAATTGCTCAGTGTTGGTTATCTAAGTTCTAGAAAAGGACAAATCTAGTCCGTAGGTAATCGCCTTTACATACACGATTAGGTAACAAAGGATTATTAATAGACAAAGGCTGTCCCAGGCAGCATTCTGCTGCCTAACCTGAATAAAGCCTACCAGCCGGTAGCACCTGAAAGCACCAATTGCCGATACGCCCTTTTGCGTCAAGTAACTGCGACTGGAAAGTCCGAAAAGTTCAAAATCAAATTTAAAAACAATTAATCTGTATAGGGATTAAACCTTAATTTCGTATTTTCTTAAGTTCCAGGTCCCGTACGAACCGCTCAAAATCTGTTTTATTAAGTGGCTTCGTAAGCCCGTTTGCAGGGTTATCTTTACTTTTTACGTATTAAAAGCTAATATTTCCTGCCTGGATTTCTTATCGTACGTAGTAATATTCAACTTTGATATAACGCTTCCTTCGTAATATCTATATTTCCTTTACCTATTTAAGTATTCTTATATTATCTTTTAAAATAAAAATAAAACCTTTAAGTATAAGCTTTAATTTTGTTAAAAAATTTTTAATCCCTGCTACCTTTGTTACAGCTATCCCTGTACCTATATACTTTGCTTTTATGGTACATCTCGTAATAACGCCCTATAACTTAAAATCCAAAATACGGGCGCTTTAGCCATAAAAAATACGTACCTTATAATGGATTTTGCTAATTTTTGATTATCCGTAAAGCTTATATTTACTGCTCCGAATAACCTTAAGTTATTATATTTCTGATACGGATAATCTTGTTTTAATTTCCTGTACCTAAAAAATAAATTTATTATACCGTTTAAATAACGTAGTAATTTTTTAATACATTCCTAATATTTAAGTAATAAGTTACCTATAAACCTAACCTAAATTAAGATTATAAACGTTATATCCGGTTTACTAATACAATTTAAAAAGTTAAATTTTTTTACCAGGTTTATATATTCGAATATATCTTCCTTATTAACCTTACCTTCGTATTTAATGACGTACTTTAAATAATTCTTAACGAATAATATAAACTCCTTTCGCATTTCGTTTAGCCTAATTAATTTTAATAACTTCTTAATATATTACTGTTAGTTTAGCCTAACGTCGCCAGTCGGTAAAAAACGGATAATTTGTACACTTAAATACCAATCTACGTCTCCTAAATTCTTAATAAGGACGTCCTTAATAATCTCCTTAATAACGTCCTTCAGTTATTATCTATTAGCTCCGAAAAGCAGGAAGTTATTAACGTATAAAGCAATAACATACCCTATTTTAGAATTATAATAAATCGCATTATTTAAAATTAATAAATAAAAACTTAACTTTGCAAGTATCTTCCTAACTTTCTCTTACCAAACAGCTCCGGCCTGCTTCAGGCCGTACAAAGGATTTATTAACTTAATAACCTTTTCAAGAAAAAAACGGTACGTTTCTCTATCCTTTAGGTACGTATCGAAATACTCCTTTAACATCAGAAACTGCTTTATGTAAATATCTTTTTTTAGCTTACCATTCAAATACGCAGCAATAAAATTAATCTGGAATATATGCTAGCCAAAATAAGTAATTAAGGCCATCAAAACTTTCCAATATACAGCCTTTACTATACTTGCTGCGGTTTTATTATAATTAATTCCTTTTCGCTAAATAAACCTTTTTACGTAAATACGTACCTTATACTTATCTAACTCTCTTATAAATATATACTTCTTTCTCAACACCCATTTAGCATCAATAAAGTATTTATAAGCTTCCTTGCTAAAAAGCGTAAACTTAAAGGTTTTAGGCAAAAGATTTTTTTTAATCTTTATAAAGATTACTTTAAGCCATATCTTTCGTTTTAAACTTTTTATAACTTCCTTTAGGGACGGGCCGTCGTCTATTATTGCAAATAACTTATAAATAATGGACAACTTGCTTAAATTAATATTTTTTAAATCCTTAAACTTAAAAATGCTATCGTACTCATCCTTTAACATATTAACCATTTATTGGTACTCGTAAATATTCCGGATAACCCGATCGGCGTCTCCGTAGCTTCCAAAAAAGTCATCATCGTCGACGTCTAGGACGAAATAAAAGGTATATAGGCCCCTATCGCCCTTTTCGCCCTTTTAGGTTAAAGCTAGCTTTAATTCGCGCATTAAATCAGGGGCTTCGTTTAAAGCCTCCAGAATATATAACTTAAAAACTATCTTTTTCGGTTATCTTTTTTTACGTTTAACTTGCTTAGTTTCCTAGTCCGTATCGTTTTCCGAAATGACGTTATCGTTTTTATTTTTTATTCCGACATTTTTTTATTTTTAACGGTATTTTAAACGTTTCTGTACGGGCTATAAAAACGATCGAATAATATCTTTAAGGTCGGAAACCTTCTTTAGCTTTTCCAAATCTTTATAAATTATAATATATAATGTTATAAATAACCTACCGCCCTTTAATAACCATACCTTATAATTATATATCCCTTAATAGCTTAATAACATGCCCTTTACTTTACGGGTTGCTAACTTTTTTAATCTAGTTCTATAATTTTTATTAATTAAAACTATATACCTGCTGCTTAGAATTCGAAAATAACTATTATCAAGCTTATATAACTTATTAAGTTCGAATACGTTTTTAAAATACTCGATTAATATCATATCCTTTATTATAAACTATCCAGTCCTATTAACTATATACATTATAACTTCCATTATTAAGTCCCAAAAATATATCGGGATTTTTATTTAGGTTAAAGTTGTACAAATTTTGTCCTACAAAAACTAAATACCTTTTTTCGTAACTCCGTTTTAATATTGGTTATAAAAGCTGGAAATTACCAATTTAATACCTTTAACTACGTAAAATTTCTCGATAATCGATATACCGAACTTTCTACTGTTATTTAAACGTAAAATTTTTATTTTTTTATTTCGACCTTTTGCATTAACAAAATCGTTTCCATACGCTTAATTATCCGTATAATATAAGCGCATAAGCTTTGTTATATTTCGTTTTTGGTCTTAAACGAATAATACTTTCTATAGCATAATAAATTATTTATAATAAAACCGAAATAACTATTATTTTTAATATTAACGGGCTTAATTAAGCTTATATTATACCAAATAATTTTTTTACGTACTTCCCCCGTTATTAAAGGTTTATAGATAAAATCTTCCGTATCTTTCTTTCGTTATACGTTATACAAAGTAACGCTTTTATTTCGTTAAGGTTTAAGTTTATTTCCGTAAACCTTTTAATGGTCAAAATTAATCGTTTTGTATTAGAGTGGCAGAAACGGCGGTACCAAAAAATGATTTTCTTTATTATTTCGTCCGTTATGCGAACTTTTTCATCCTTAAAAACGCTAACGAATACCCTTTTTAGGTTACCGTCGTCCTTATTAAATACCTTCCCTAGTACGTATCCTTATTAATAATTCTTGTCGTTCGTCGACTTCGGGACCTTAATAATGGGTTCCAGCTTTCCATAAAGTTATAAAAAAAAGCCTTTCCGAAATACGTTGATTATCGTTAACTAGAATCCGTTAAGGTTTACTAAGGTATTTTTATTTAAGTAATTTTCCTTTTTGTAATATATTTTTCCAGAAAATACCTTTAAAGGGAAATCGTTAATATATAACGTATACTTTACCATAATTTCGTTATTTTCTTTACGGGGCCCTCTTAAGGGTTACTTTACTATCTTAACGGCAATAACGATAATAGGTCCTCCACTTATTATAATATAGATTCCCTTATTTTTGATATCTAGAACCGAATTTTTCTTAAAGTTTTTAATATTATTCGTAATATTAACGTTCGTTTTTAAATCCCAAAATAACTTATTTTTATTATTTTTTATAAATAAATGGATATATAATAATATAGCATTATCCATAACAACTGCCTTAAGGCTTTTAACCGTTATAACCTTAAAGCACTTAGTTACTATAACTACCTTTTAAAACGTCTCGTTAACGTTATTTATAACGGTCGCTTTAAGGCTCTCGATTATTAAAGCTTTAAAGCAATTAATTACTAAAACTTTAAAGCAATTGATTATTATAGCCACTGCTTTAAGGCATTTAAACGCTATAATTTTAATAATATCAATTACTATAACTAACTCCTAAATTACCTTATCGTACCACTATATAAGGTCTTAAAGTTATTATTCATCAATATAGGCGCTAAATATTCCTTTACTAAAAAGGTACAAATCTCCCAAGCCTTTAGGAATAAATTGCTCTTTACCCGGTCCATCGCCGCAAGCGTCGCCGCGAATATTACAAAAACTATTACTTTAATTATTATTATTCCCTTAACGTTAACCTTACTTTCCTTTCTTCCCTTTACCATTTTTTTCCTTTTAAAGCTTAAGGCAATTCTTTATTAGGTATCCGTATTTGCCATAATTAAAACAAAATAACTTTCCGTTTTTATTCCATACGGGCTTGTTATTTCGGAAGTTATTATTATTTCCTTTACCCTTATTTCTTTAAACGTTATAAAACCGTCCGTTATTTTTCTTCTTATTAATACGGTTATAAAACTCGCTGTTAAAATCGTCGATTAGTTGCTAAAAAACATATTCCGTTTATTTAAGCATTAATTACATCGTCTTATATCAATTACTAACGCGGTCCTTTACAGCAATAAAAAACATCGTAATATATTCTTCGGTTTTAAACTTTATACCATAGCCCTTTATTTTTCGAAGTAACTTTTGAAACTTGGTAATAAACTGTACAAAATTTTCTTTATCGTATATAATCTTATTAAGCTTTTTCCAAAAAAACCTTTACCGGGCCTTATTTATCGTTATATAAATTTTCCGTAAAGTTTTTAATATCTTTATTCCCTTTTTAATACTTATAATCAATTTAAAAGGCGCTTTTTTGTAGGTTTTAATAATAACCTTTGTTAAACGTAACTAATTAATTTGCTTTAGTTTTATACCGTCCTTATAATTAATCTTTTCCAATATAAGGTTAAAAACGTTATTTTATAACTTTTAATTAACCTAACCTAATAGGTAATTCTCCTTATTTAAGGAAAAGTCGAAACGTTTTTAACGGAGTTTCGAATCGTTATTAAACTTCTTAAAATCCTTTTTTTGTTTTTTAAACGGATACCTAACTCGCTAAAGTTATTTAAGCTACTGGAATTGGAACCGGAAAAGCTGCTAAAGGAACCGTAATATCCTTTCCGTCGTTTCGGTAAATTCTTAAATAATTTTAAAAAAAAGAATAATAAAGATAATAAGCTATCTAAATTATTAAGATTTCCGCGGGCTATTCCCTTTCCCTTAAACGGTAACTTTACCTTTTCATTTTTCTTTTTTTTCGAAAAGTCGGGCTTCTTAATAAACTACCTCCTAAATTTCTTTTCGCCTTTTTTCAGAAGGTTAATCTTTTTTACGTCGCTTTTTTCGGGCATTATAATAAGCGCTGTAATAGGCGCTGTAACAGGTACTGCAACGGGAACTTCCTTCGAGCTATTTACCCGAACTATAAGCTAAACGTTCTTCAACGCTTTTACTTATATATTTATACTTCGTAAATTTTTCAAGCTTCGTAACGCTTTATTTCCGAATATATCCAAAAACTATATTATTATATCGTTTAATCGTAATATTATTTCGTTAATTTTTTAATTCTAAAGCCTTATATTTTTAACTTTATCTTCGACCTATTAATATCTATTTTCCCGTATTTTAACGTCTTATCTGATCCTACTTATGTTAATATCCAAAAACGTATAAAGCTTATTTAAATTTGCTTCGGTATATTATTTTTAAATTAAGGTTCCAAACTTCTTTAAATTTACTTTCAACTTTTATTGCTAAGGCGACGGGTTATTTTCTATTAAAAATGCCTTTTATTTTTCCGCCTACTTTCCTTTATTATAAAATTCTTTATTTTAAGGAACTTCCTAATCGCATAAAAGTCCGAGGTAAAAAAAAGGGAAAAAATTATCGTTTATATACTTCCGTCCCTTAAAAACAAAACCGTTATCGGATAAGTTATTAATTTGCTTAACGGGAAACTTTTTAAAGGTTTTACGTTTTTCTGTTATCGCCAACTGCTACTTAACTCTTTTCTAAATCGTTAGTTAAACGGCTTTTTTTTAAATTTCGTACTTTCTTTATTAACTTAGCTCTTAGTTTGCAATTAATTACTTCGTATAACGTATTACGGTTACCAATCAACCAAAAGATGCTACTATATCAGCAGTTACAATGATCGAATGTAGGAATCTGGCATAATTGCTCTATGTTAGTTATCTAAGTTCTAAAAAAGGATAAATCTAATCCGTAAGCAATCGCCCTTACATACACAATTAGGTAACAAAGAATCATCAATAAACAAAGGCTATCCCAGGCAGCATTCTGCTACCTAGCCTAAACAAAGCCCACCAGCCGGTAGCACCTGAAAGCACCAATTGCCGACATATTTGCCAAAAATGCCGTACCGGCCGTTTAATTAATTACTTTTATTTTTTAAATAATATTAAAATTAAATAAAATTTTCCAAGTTACGGTTTATCGGCAAAGCCGGTCTAAGAATTATTTTCGGGCGTTAGGTATAAAAATATATAAAATTTATTAAAATTTTTTTTTTAAAATAATCGTTTTTTTTATTAACCGAAAAAAAATTATTTTAAATAAATTATAAAAAAAAAGGTTAAAAAGGTTAAATTTTTTCGTTTCGGTTAACTTTTTAAATTGCCGTTTATCGGTAAAACTTATATAATAATCGTTTCTGGACGTTAAGTATAAAAATACGTAAAACTTTTTATTAAAAATTTTTTTTAAAATAATCGTTTCTTTTTTTTTTTTCGGCCGAAAAAAAAAATATTCCGGATAAATTATAAAACAAAAAGTTAAGGAAAAAAGTTAAGTTTTTTTATTTTATCTCTATATTTTAAATAGGTTTTATTTTTATAATTAAACCGGTTTACGGTAATTACCGTATTTCGCAAAAGCCGCCGAAATTATTAATAAAAAATATTTTAATTACCGGAACCGCCGGAACCTACCGAAAAGGCGTTTTAATTACCGTAATTAACCCGAAACATTTTATATTTAAGGCCTAAACCGTATAATCGGCCAAATATTATCCGTCCAAACATTTAAATAAATAAATAACGAAAATAATATAATACTACTTATAATAAATAAACCGCTTATTGGTTTATCTACTTTTTTAAAAAAAAAGTAGATAACTTATATGGACGGTTTTAATCATATTTTTCAGAATCTACGCTTTAATACTTTTCCAGATTCCAGAATTTCGCTTTAAACGTTTTTTCAAATTCCAAAATCTAACTTTTAACGTTTTTTTCAAATTTCAAAATTTAATTTCCGCTTTTTTCCGGGTAAGTAAACCGCTATAAATTTTATTATAACGTATATTTTATATTCTAAAATTTATATAAAAAATTTTTTTGCCAGCAAAAATTAAATTCCGGAATTTGGATACCGTTATTCGTTTCTCGTAAATCCAGATTCCGGAATCTAAATACCGTTATTCGTCCCCCGTAAACGTAAATTCCGAAATCTGGATTCTGTTATTATACCCCCGTCGAACTAAATTCCGCAATCTGGATACCGTTATTCGTTTTCCGTAAATCCAGATTTTAAAATCTGGATACCGTTATTACTTTTTCGTCGAACTATATTCCGGAACTTAAGTATTAATATTTCTTTTTACTTAGCCAAATTTTAAAATTTAAATATTATTTTTATTTACTTTTTTTGCTAAATTTCGGAATTTAAATATTTTGTTTTTATTAAGCTAAATTCTAAAATTTAAATACCGTTCTTATTTATTTATTTAATTAAATTCCGGAATTTAAATATTATTATTTTTTTCCGTTAAACTATATTCTGGAATTCGAATACCGTTATTTATTACGTACGTAATTAACTTCCTGAATTTAAATATTATTTTTATTTATCCGTTAAATTAATTTTCGTAATTTAAATTTCATTTTGTTTTTATTAAAACGGTATTCCAAAATTTAAATTTAATATTATTTTAATTAAAGCTAAATTTTAAAATTTAAATTTAATACCGGTATTTTTTTAATAATTAAATTTTAAAATTTATTTTTTGTATTATTTATATAAATTATATTGCGGAATTTAAAATTTATATTATTATTATTAAAAATTAATTAAAATATTTTAAGCTTTATTACTTTAATAATAATTATATTATATAATTAAGCTTTTATATTACCTAATAAGTTATATCCCGGAATTTAAAAATAATATTATTTTATAATAATCGTAAAGTTTTTTTTTTCTATCCGTAAATATATTTTAAAATTAATAATCCGTTTTGGTATATAAATTATATTCCAGAATTTAGTTTTATCGTTTTTATTAATCTTTAATTTAAATAATTTTATTATTATATTATTTATTCTAATTATATTTTTAAATTTGGACTATTTATTACCTTTTATTAAAATAAATTTCTAAAAATTAAATTATACCATTTCCATTTTTATTAAATTTTGAAATTTAACTTTTATATTAATTATATAAATCCTATACCGGAAATACCATATTTAAGCAAATATTAATATATAAATATGTTAAATAAATTAAAAAAAAAATATTTATTTTTAATACGTAAATAATAAAAATAATTCCGGAAGTTAAATTTTAAGTATTTTATAAATAACTTAATAATTAAATAATTATAAGGCAACTTAAAAAATGCATAAAATTTAATTAAAATAATTAACAAAAAAATAATTCCGTTAAATTTCTTTTATACGGAAAAAAAACGTTTCCTTTTTAAAACCTATTTTTCGTTACGAATAATAACGACCGTAATATTTTTTTTACAATTACTTAAAATTATCCGCTTACCTATTAATTTCAAAACTTTAACCTTTTATAAATTTATTTAATTATATAATTCCCTTAAATTTACGATACCAACTTTGGTTTCTAGCAATTTAACTTATAATTACTTAACGTCCTTTATTAAGCGAAAAAAGAATATTATTTAATAATATTTTATAAAAAGGAACTGAAAAAATAATAACCTTAATTATTTATTATTATTACCGTTAAAGAGTAAAACATTTATTTAAATCCTTATAATCTTTTTAACAGTTTATTAATAAAAATTGCCATTTTCTTATATTAAATCAAAATAACGATAAAATAAATTTAAAAGGTTTCGAAAATAATAAACCTTACTACCCGGCATATTTATAACAAGTTAATAAAGTAAAAAAACCGGTTAATTAACGTAACGGCTAATATAAAACCTTACCCATTTTTAATTAATTGATAAAAATTAACGTTTAATTTTTATATAAATCGGTTTTTTTTTTCGGATTATTTATTTAAACTTTTCGGTAAAGCTATTTAACGTAAGGAACCGTATTAACTCTTTTTTATAATAAATTCCAGAATCTGATTTCCGTTATATCAGTATAAAATATATTTTAAATTTAAGTTTTTATTAAATATTAATTTTTAATATTATATTATTATTTTCTTATTATATTTTAAAATTTGAAAAGTTTATTACGTAACATTTTTCCCTTATACCTTTTAATTTTTTTTAAATTTTATACGTAATATAATTTCCTTTAATATTTTGAAATCTAAAAAATTTAATATTTGGAATTTTTTTTACGCGCTTTATTTATTAAAACCATTAATTTAATATAACTTTTTGCAATATTTTAAAATTTAAAAAACTTATTATTTAAAAAAAGTTTTTAAGTTTTTTTTAAAATTATCGATTTTATACAATTTGCAATATTTTAAAATATAAAAACCTTATTATTCAGATTTTTATAGGTTTTATTTTTTTTTCAAAACTATCGATTTAACATAATTTTTTGCAATATTCCGGAATTTGGAAAACTTATTTTTTAAATTTTATCCCGTAAGTTTTATTTCTTAAAACAAACGATTTTATATAACTTATAATATTCTAAAATATAAAAACCTTATTACCTAAATTTCCTTTTATAAATCCTATTTTTTTTTTCGAAATTATCGATTTATTATAATTTATAATATTCCGGAATTTAAAAACCTTATTATTTAAATTTTCTGTAAATTCTTTTTTTACGACATCCCGTTTAATATAACTTATTTATTAATTTATATCCTTATTTATTTATTTAACAATTTATTAATCCGTAATTACACAAAATTACGAACTTTTTTATTTAAATTTATTATTTTATATTTACGCAAATTTATTACGTATTAATATTAACGTTTAACCAAACTTATTTGCTCCTTAATTTTTTCGTTAGGTTATTATTTTCATTACTATATATTTAATTTCTTAAATTTTATTATTTAAATTAACGTATATTAATACCTTACTTTATATTTAAACTAAAAATTAACATAAAGCATAAATTACCGGCCTTATTTAGTTAAACTTTAATATTATTACTTTCGTTAAAATTTTTAATTCTTTTTTATTATTTTATTCGGCTTTCGAATATTTTTTAATTTCGTTCCTAATCGTTTTAATATTTGCCGGTTTCCTTTCGGATATAATTTAAGCGGCCGATTTTCTATCGCCTAGCGTTACGGCTTTTTGGTATATTACATATTAATAAAGTTAATTATATTTTATTCCGTTTTAATCCGTTATATCGAACATAAAATTCGTGAAAAAATATTTATACGTTTATGCCGGTTTCGAAAAAAATACGTAATAGTTTTTTTTAACGGATTAATTTATCGTTATTATTTTCGTAAACGTA
This sequence comes from Monosporascus sp. CRB-9-2, assembly GCA_004155915.1. NCBI lineage: Eukaryota > Fungi > Ascomycota > Sordariomycetes > Xylariales > Monosporascus > Monosporascus sp. CRB-9-2. Next base: position 7,905 of record QJOA01002345.1, on the reverse strand, counting down.
ATAAACCGTATATTTAAAAAAACTTTTTTAAATTTTGTAAATTTTATATTAATTAAATTCTTTTTAAACGTTATTTTCGTATTTATGGAAATTTTTTAAAGTTTCGTAAATTTCGTATTAAATAAGTTTTTTTTAAATATTACTTTTTTGCTTATTAAAACTTTTTAAAACGTTAACGTTTTATTAGTATTTTATTCTTTAACGTTACGTATTACGTTAATTCGTAATCCCGAATTTATAAACGTCGTTACCGGCGGTAATGCCTTATTTACGTCCGGTTATTTATTTCGTATTTCGTATTTATTTTTTAAACCGGTATTTTTCGTATTTATTATGCTTAAACTTTATAAGCTTAACGTCGACGTATCTTTTATATTAAAGGCCTAACTTAATATTAATTTTCAGGTTGTTATCCGAAAATCTTTAAATTTATTCTTAAATAAAAATTTTTGGCTAATTATAATTTTATATGGTATTTTTATTTTTACGTTTTTTTTATTAAGGAAGAATTTTCCGGTTTTCGATTCGTAATTTAAAACTTTTAAGCCCGGATTTTTTAAGCCCGGATTTCCGAATATTGGCGTTATTTTGCCAAATAAACCGAAAGAACGTATAAACGCCCGGATACGTAATATTTCGTTTAGGGTTTATATTTTTATATTCGGTATTTTTGGTAATATTATTATATACGGGTTAAATTATTTTTATTTCGTAATATTATTTAAGCCGGTATTTTTCGAATTTTATACGTTTAAGTTATTTTAATTTAAAGTTATTATAATATTTAAGTTAAGGTAATTATTTAATATTTACGTTTAACTTATTATCCGATATTTTTTAAATAAATAATAAAACGGTATACGTAACGGTATACCTTATTATTTAACCGGTATATCTGTTTTAAATTTCGGTTATAATTTGTTTATTTGATATTTTCCGTTAATAATATATTTTTATTAATTATAATATATATACCGTATTTTATTCGTAATTTATCGCAACAAAACCGCTTTATATTTATAACTGTTTCGAAATTATAATTTTTTTTAAAACGTTCGGTATTTGCCGTTTAGTATTACGTGTAACCGTCCGAAAATAATCCGGCCCGTTGTATCTGGTTACTTATAAATATTAATTTTTATTAATGCTAAATTATAATTACCGAAAAGTATATTTATTGTTTATATCCAACGTACTCGATTACTTTTTAAGCTGCTCCATAAATAAATTTTTTTTAAATTTTAAGATTTATTATTAATTTTCGTATTAATATCTGGATTCCGAAACCGGGATTTATATTATCCATTTTATCCTGCGGAATTTTATATAATTTTTATAACGAAAGTCTTTTTAAAGTCCGGTATATAATTATATTTTTTACGGTAAGGTTCGGATTTCCGAATTTAAAATTTGCGTTATTTATGCCGTTATTAATATATTTATATTTTTTCCGTAATAACGGATTTAAAAAGTTAAAAAGTTATTTATTATCGTTAATTAAAACGTTTTTTAAATTCCGATACGTTTTATTTTTTTTCCTGCCGCCGGTAATATTTAAATTTCCGGGTTTAAAAACGGATTTTTTCCGGCTTTCTTTATACGTTCCATTTTTTTTATGCCACAAGAAATTTTCCGTATTCCGAAATCCGGCTTTTAAGTTAATTACCGAAATTACGAATTTGAAAACGGTTTCGTCCTTACCGTTTTTCGGAACCTTTTTATATATAATCGGCAAACCGTTTTCGTTTTAATTTCCGGATTTTGTATTTTTACCGCATCATTCCGGAAAAATTAGGTCCGTATTATTTACGGCCGTATCCGGTTTTTGCGTTATCGGTTCCGCGATACCTTATTATTAAATTATTAATATATCGATAATTTTAATAAAAAAAATCTTTACCGGAATTTCCGTAATTTATAACCGTTTTTTAAAGCGTATTATTATTATATATTTTAAGTTATTTATTATTTAACAAAATTACGTTATTTTCGGTAACGGATTTTTTTAATTTATTAGCCGTTTAGCGTTTAATTTTTCTTAATTTATTAACGTTTATTTCCCTTTATATATTACTATAAAACCTTACGAATTTTTTATTACCGACGGCCGCCCGTTTTCGCTTAAATTCCGCCATATTTCGTTTTTATCGAATATTATAATAAATAAATTATTTTTTATATTTTAAAAAATGCCGCAATTTTATAATATTTTTATTTTATAAAATAAAACCTTTTATAACAGCCGGTTTTTGCATTTTTTTAATAATATACTGCCGGAAATCTTATTTTATAAATTTTGTTATTTATATAACAACTTATTTTTTTGCCATTTTTTTTAATATATATCCTTTTAATATATAAACCTTTTTAAATTTTATTATTTTAAAATTACTTTATATTTTTTTTACTTTTACTATTATTTTACCGTACCCGGATATTTTTTAACTTTTTTTATAAATTTTATTATTTAATAATAATTTTATTTTTATCCGGTTTATAATTAAGCCGTTTACCGTATAAAACGGTTTTTTTTATTTTATATTTCCGACGCGTAATATATTTCCAAATCTGGAAAATACTTTACCACCTTTTAATTAAATATGCTTTCCGTTAAAAAAATCCGGCGTTAAGAACAGTATAAACGGCATATACGTTATTATAAACGTTAAATTATAACAGCCGTAATAAAACGAAATAAGGTAAAAACTTAAAAAAACTTTATTCCGATTTTATATACGTATTTTTTAACGCCGTTTTTATTTCCGCGCTTTTCGCCGTTTTTATAAACCTTATTATTTTACTATAACAACCGCCGTTAATAATTCGATAATACGTAATAAAATATAAGCCTTCCTTTATATTTCGGATATAATTTCTTAACCTTTTTCCAACGCGGATAAAGATTCCGGCAAAGTACTTTTTAAAAAGAAACCTTTCGATAAAATATCGGACGATACGGAAATGGATAATATAAACGACATAAACGATAACCCCCAGCCGGACGCCGAAAACCCGCTGTTTCGAATTACGTAAGCCGATTTATAGCTTTCCGCAGCCATTACGTATTTTTTCGTTATTTATACGGCAAATCTTTAAGCAAAATATTTAGGTTTTATCCGCAAAGCTTGTATCTGCTATTTCCGGAAAGTTTACCGAAAATGCAAATTAATAACCTTTTTTTATAAAGGCATGAAAAACGGAAAGAATATTTAAATAAATTAAATTATCGTTATTTTTCCGTAATTCGGGAATATTTACGCCGGCGCCCCGTCCGTTTTTAACGTTTATTTTATTATTTTTCGCAAAACCGGCAAACCGGACCCAGGTAGCAAAATTTTTTAAAACCTGAAAATAAAACTTATAAAATATATTTTTATAATATTTTGCCGATTCCGCCGTTTTTTAACTAACGATAAACGATATATTAAATAACTTATTATATAAGCCGAAAAAAATTAAACCGTTAAAAGAAATAACGTTAAAATCCATTTATATAAGCTTAACGTTAAACCTTTTAACATTAATTAAAACGTTACCCGCATTTTAATCAAAAACGTTTTCGAAAAATTTAAAAAAACGTAACAACTTTTTGCCGACCCCAAATAAGCAACGTTACCGTTATTACGGTAATATCTTTTTTTACCGGATCGTAATATAAACCGGGAAATTTACGGTTTTTTTTAATAAAAAAACCGAAATTACAAAAATTCTTATCGTCGTTTCCGGAAAATTTTAATTTCGTAATTTAAATAATATACAATATATTTTAATTATTAATATAAATATCCGAAAATTAAAACGCAATAATTTTAATTTATTTAATTCCTAATTTAATAATATTATATTTTTATTAATTACTTTTAAAATTTTTTAAACCTTTTTACGTTTTATTTTACGTTACGTTACCGCATTAATACTTATCCGATACTTATACGCGTTTTTTTTTTACCGGCAAATCCTTTACGTTATATAAACCCCGTTTTAAATTCCGAAATACTTTATTTAACCGCCTTTTTATTTAACGGCTTCGTTTTTAAATTTCGGAATTTTTACTTTAACAGCAACTTTATTTTTTGCCAATAACCTTATTATATCGCCGTAATATTAATTATAATTTTTAAAAAAAATCTTTTTTTATTTATTATCTAAAAAGCTTATTTTATAAATTTAATTTTATTTAAAAATCGTAACTTTATATTTACGCCCTTTTTTATATACCTTCCAATCTATACCTTATTAAAAATACCAACCTTAATTATAAACATATTTCGTAATTTAAGAAATTAATTCTTACCGTACCTTTCCGCATTACTTTTTTTACCTTTTTTTATTATTACCTCCTTTTATTAATTAATATCCGCTTCCCGGCCCGTATTTTTTTGCATATTAATACCAAATACCTAAATTCCGTTATCCGAAACCGCCTTTATCCGAAAAACAAAACCTTTCCGAGTTATATCGTTACCTTACCCAGCCGCCGCAAAAATTACCGTAACTTTCTTAACCAACCTTTATATAATAAAAACGATATCGCAATAAACGGTACTGCCTAATAATAACAACTATAACAACAAAAATATTAAACGCGTTATATAAATATATAACTATTTGGCATAATTTCCTACCGTTACGGAAATCGCGCCGTACGATTACTAAGTAATAACGGATTAAAAATATAACCCTAACTTACTAAAAGCCAGCTTTAAAACGCCTAACTTTTAAAAGTTTTTAAATTACAATAACTTAAAATTTTATTTTATTAAGCACCTTATTAAAACTAGTTACAAATATTGGTTAAATATAATAAATAATTCCTTTACTAATAAACGTAAACATAATTTACTTCCGGTATCTTATTAACGTCCGCTTTTAATTATACGCGTTATAAAAGTTTATTATAATTATTTAAAAATACGGAATAATATATAAAACTTTAATTAATCGATTAAATCGCTAAATATAAAAAATATTATAAAATATATTCAAGCCTTTTTTTCGAAACTTAAATATACGCTTTTAAAAAATTTTTAAATAACGAAACTATTACGATCCAGGCGCCGGTTTCGAAAAAAAAAACAAAAAGGCGTTTAACGAAATTTTTACAATTAAATATTTTTTTTATTTAAACCCGGAACGTTTCGTCAAAAATTAAGCTATAATTAACGATTTATAATATTAAAGCTTTTCGTTCGTAAATTAAATACGGGCCGTAAGCGGCATTAAGGCATATATTAACCGTCAACGTAATATAAAATAAGGATATAACAAAACGATTTTCGAAAAAAAATATAAGCGCAAATCTTTACCGATTATCCCGACGCGGACGTTTACGGACCCCGTCAACCCCGGCGACCCCGGCAAAAAGATACAGGTACTTCTGGCCCCGTCAGGCACGGCTACCGGCGCCAAGATACGGAAATAACGGCCCCTTACCTTTTCGCCTGCATTACGTTATAACATACTAAGCAACGTTAACCGCGCGCGTTATACGGAAACCTTAACAAATTATAAAAATACCGGGCAACAAAATTAAAATTTATACCGGCTTTAACAAATATAAACCTTTTCGTACGCTTATCGGTACCTTTTAACGTAAAATAAAAACGAATACGTTAATTTCTTACTACTATTTAACGTATAAAATAAATAATAATTAATTAATTTATTTATATTACGTTATTTTTAAATTCGTTTATTTTTCCACTTTTCGGTAACCTTTTACCCTTAACCGTATAAATAAACCGCCTTATTTTTATTTAACCCCTTTTTTTACCGTAACTTAATTCCCGGATTTTTAAATTTAATATTTTATTTATTCTTTTTTATTTACGTATTACGTATAATACGTATATTAAATTCCAAAATTTCCGTTTTCGTATATTTTAAAATCTAAAGCTTTTTTTACGATTCCGCCTTTTTTATACCCGGTTATCTTTTATTTTAATTCGGTCCGGTACCGCTTTCCCGACGGCCGTAAATTATTTACTAACGGTTACCGGAATTTAATATTTCGTTTATTTTTAATATACACGGTTTTTGCCCTTTTTGTAACTTTTTTTATAATTTTTTTTATAATTCCCTTTATAACTTAACCGTATCGCCTTTATATTATTTGCAACTAACCGCTTTCCTTAACAATTTAATCCCGTAATACCGGATTTATTAATTTTCGATCTTAATAAATATTTTATTAACGATTTATTATGTAAAAACATGCTATTAAATTACGATTTAATAAATACCCGTTTTATATGCAAAATATTTAATAACCAAATTACGTAAACGTTAATATATTTAATTTAAAATTTTGCATTTTATATTATATTACCGAATCGATTATATATAAACGGACCCGGCTTTTTACGTTTACGGTTTAAAAACGAAACTTTATTAATTAACAAATATATTAAATTATTCGGCTAAGCTTTATTATTAACTTTACGTTGCCGTAAAAAACGCCGGTTTCGGCGCCGGAAAAACGGTTACGAATGTTATAATAATTTATTATTTTACGGAATTTTAAGTAACCGGTAAAAAAAGTATAACCTATTCCGGATAATTCCCCCGTACCTTTTTTACTTTATACTTTTACTTTATACATTTTATCCTTAACATATTTTAAACGTTTATAAAAACTTCTTCGTTTAACCTTATATTATTAATATTATACTTAAACCTTAAATATAACCCCCGTCCGGAATTTAGGTACGTAATCCTTAAAAACCTTAACAAATTATAATCGCGCATCGGCGCGTTCGTTTAAAAGTACGGCCCCGGCCAGATATATATTATCCCTAGGCTCTATTTCCTAATGAAGTCTTCAAGACTCCGATTAGAATTTGGTGGTGCGCACGGGCCGCGCGCGGCGACAGGGGGGGTAGACTTCATTTAGTCCCGTAGGGGGTAGACTCCAATTGATTCCCGACGGCTAACGGCGCCGTTCAAGCTGGGTACTTAGGAAATACGGCGAGACGGATGCGGTGCCGGAGTTTGGAGGCCGTGCGACGTCTGGAAGGTAGGTAATTCTGCGGCGAAAGGAAGTTGGAACGTAGGATTGATGAGGGACGGTAAAGCGGGGGCCGGACGCGCTAGCTTGGCGTACGGGTGCGAATTACGTTTTGGTATGATATACGTATAATAAAAATACGAAAAAAATATAACTTAATAATAATAATAATAATAATAATAATAATAATAAAAATAATAATAATAAAAAATAAATAAAAAAATAAAAAAATAATTATATATATAAATAAATAAATAAATAAATTAAATATTAAAAAAATATAAAAAAAATAATATATTATAAAATAAAATATTTAAAATTTCTAAAAAAAATAAAAATAAAAGAAAATAAAATACAAATTTATAAAACGGATATAATTTAATAAAACAAAACGTAATAAAGGAAAATAAAAATAAATACGTATAATAAAAATTAAAATAACGTTAAAAAATAATAAAATAAAATTAAAAAAATTAAAAAATATATAAACCGACGGTAATAAAAATAAAAAAATAAAAAATATTAAAGTAACAAATAAATAAAAAATTAATAAAAAAACCGAAAGAAAAAAAAAATATTTAAAATTAAAATTAAAATATAATAATATAATAAAAAAAAATATAATATATATAAATATATAAAATAAAAATAAAAGTTTAAAATTATAATAAAATAATAAAACGAAATATAGAATTATTTAAAGTTAATAAAAATAATAAAAATAAAAAAAATATAAATAAAAAATATAAATAAAAATATTAAAATTAAAAATAAAAGATATATTAATAATATTAATAAAATAATATAAAAAAAATATTAATATATATTTTAAAATAAAAATAAAGAAATATAAAAAAAAAAATATAATAATTAAAATTATAAAAACTATTTTATAAATA